>DWEM01000016.1:0-33900 GCA_018245935.1 Agara belti belti
TCTGATTATAGGATCAGGGGTTTCAGAAATCAATGCTAATGGAATATCAGATTCTCTATCTATACGTGTCAATAATGAATTTTTGTTCTCTACACCTCTAGATTTTGCTTTCGCTCTATTTGATTCATTTAATATTTGGTTGACGCATATTGATGACTTGGGTATCTGATCTTCTAAATCAATAGACGGTTCAAATATCCCTGTTGGTTTATCTACATTTACTACTACACAGTGTTCAATTGTAGGTTCGGGCACCTTTGCTCTTTTAATGTCAATTACTTTTCCTTTAGAAACTGGCGATTTAATTACTGTTGCTCTCGTATTCATTTGAGTAGTTTCTTTAGCCTTGTGTTTGTCTTCACTCATTTTGCTTGGGCTATCTAAATTGCTTTTTTCTTTTTCATGAATTCTAGATTCTATTGACTTGCGTATGTTATTATTGAACAAGGTATCCAAAACTTTAGTGGCTGCACTGGGATTAATTTTTGAGACCAAATTACTAGTCAAACCTTCTAATCTGTTCTTCTTTCGTGTCATTATTTCTGATTTTTGCGCTGGAGGAATAGAACTTTTATATAATGAACGTGCTGACATACTTTTTAATGGATCAGCAGCATTATTATTTACTGAAACTGAGTTATTGTCGTTTGCTGATGAATCAGAGTTTACTTTCTCAGACTCTTTAATATCTTCCTTAGACTGATTTGGACTTGAATCTTTATTATTACTTGAACTACCAGTTTTATCCTCTGATAATTTTTTTGATAACGATTGCACGACTTGATCTAAACTAGACGCCACTTTGTCAGCTTCTAAACGATGGCGCTTCTTGGGAGTTACAATAGGTGCTGAATTTCGTAAAGGTGTTGATTTTGTTTCAGATCTGGGTGAAGAAATTCTATGTGATTCTAATTTGGATACCTCTAGTTTGCCTTCATTATCCTTTGATTTCGGTAAACTTTTTTCTATATCATGTACCATTTTATGCATGGCTTTTAATTTTTCAGACGTTTCATATATTTTCTTGGATAGTTCAGAATGTCCGGCGGCAGGCTTTTGTATGGCTAAATCATCTTCTATTGTATTTAGCGATACCGATGCATTGATTTTAAGTAAGTCAGAATTTATAACATTCTCTTTTACTGCAATGTTTTCCGATACTACGCTTCCATTAATCTTAATACAATTCAAAGTTTTTGATTCTTGGAAGTTTGGTGACGTCACATTCTTGACAATATCAGCACTTTTCTTAATTTTGTCTGGATTTGTTTTCCCTTTCAGACTTTCTCCATTTTTTTGTACATCTCCCATACAATCGGTTTCAGTGCACAAAAATTTATCAGAGCTTATTTCATTTTTAGAGTTTTCATCAAACTCTGAAGTAACCAAACTTAAACTTAATGAATTACTTGTTGAAGAGTTTATATGATAATGTCTTTTTTTCAGGGGAAGTTTATGTTCATTTGTTTCTTTGCCACCTTTGTTCTGAGATTCTGTCTGTAGCTTCTTGTGCCGTCTCTTTGACGTTGGTATAACTATTTCTTGATTATCTGAAGTTTTGCGTTTTTTGGACAATCTTTTGACCACTTTCGCAGGAACAGATTCTAAAGGCACTTTTTCTAAATGTTTTGGTTGACTGTGTGCGACATTTGAAATAAACTTAGGTGCTATTTGACAAAACTTTATAAAATTTGTTATGAGATTATCCATATCTTGAGAAAACTTCTGGTCTACAGAATCTACACTGTTTCGTGTATACGAATCTCGACACCTTGAAACTGATCTGGAACGATGTCTTCTTTTGCTTCTATGCCTGTGATGTTTATTTTCTTCTTTCTTTACTGTAATACGAGATGGTCTCTCTGTATTATTCAAATTAATCTTAGGCGGTGCCAAAACAACAGTTCTTCTGTGTTTTCTTATATTAAAAGTTGGCTTTATTTGCGGTTTTTTGAAGTTCAGAAAAACATTTCTTGTAAGAGATTTATTTGGTATATAACTATTTTTTGCTTGTTCAAAAACACTGGGAAGCGGTTGTAAAACATTTTCTCTATTTGTACCTAAGGGAAATACATTTCCAGATTGCGTTCTGCGACTTTGTGGTGACAGTGGTCGTGGAAAATTCTTTAAAAACTCTTCCTTTTTTGCTGCTGGTAAATTAGCAACTGTACAAATTGGAGATATCCCAAACTTATGAGTGAATACAGGTTTCAAAGCAGGTAAAGGACTTCCAATGTAACTAGCTTTCGTAGGTGATTTTAACAATGTATTATTGTTATTGTGACTGATTTTAAATATATTGTATGTTGTCACGGGTCTTTGCAATCCACTAAAAACGGGGCCAGGCGCGAAAGGGTCCGAGGAATCCAGGCGCAACATATGTTTCCGGTTCATCTTAGAGAAACCATAATCATATTTAGATGGCAATGGATACTTAGTACACACACTGATATATTTAGGACTAGCATTTGGTTTGCGAAGATACGTTTCACACTCAGAATCACTTGAACTGTGGCCTAATGTTAAGCTACTAAATGTTTTATTAGATAATAACAATATTTCTTGATCAGATACAAAATGTTTCTGGTTTTTATAATACGATCGATCTCTCACTGATCTTGTTTTCTTAAATTTTTTTGTCCGTTTTCGCATGCTCCTCACACTGTAATCGGTTTTATAACCTGATTTATCGCTTTTATAACCAGACTGACTTTTATAACCTGATCTATAACAATCACTTTTATATCCAGATCTACAACCGTAGTCACTTTTATAACCCGACTCGATCAATCGACTACAACTCTTGTAAGGCTTAAACTCATGATCACTTTTGTATCCAGAAAGAATGTCTTTATATTTCGGATTTAGATCAATCTGCTTCCAAGTTGGATCGAGAGGATCATCTCCAGCTGCTTCATTTTCACTTTGATTATCTCTCCATACACTTGTTGATGTTTTATTATTTCTTTTAGGCAAGTTAGCTAATTTGCTATTGACTTCCTTTCTCTTCGCGTAGACGCCAGATAAAACCGACCTATTAGATGGTAGAGACTCATCGTCTGTATCACCAGAGTCGTATTGGTTTTTATCTTTTAAAGTTTTTGGTGCAGTTTTAGTACTTTTCGTTTTAGCTTGTGGTTTTCTACCTGCTTTCTTACGCGGAGGATATAATACCCTGTCCGTTGCATACAACATCCTGTCTAAAGCAGCGATGTCTAATTTATGATCGTTCTTTTTAGCTTTCTCCAATTTACTTTGGTCTTGTTTTAACGGAACAGGCGATGGAGCTTCTGTTTTGATTTGTTTGATTTCATTTTCTACTCTTTTTTTCTGAAAATCACAATCACTCGAGTCAGATCTGATATGAATTCTATTTCTTGTTTTAGACTTCGAACGCATGCTTTTCCTTTCTATTGCATTATTCTCCTTTTGAATTGACCGTCTACTTAATCTGTTATGTGTTTCATCTATTTCATTTCTTCGTAACGGCGAATGGGTAGGTGAATTATGATTCGATATGATTCCAGAGTCTGGTGAAACATTTGGAGGATCATTGTTATTATGAAATGCATTAATTATGTTAACTACAGATTTATCTTTACGAGATTCAGCGCCTTCGTCAATCTTTCTTACTTTACGTGGCCTGCCCCTTTTTCTTCTGGATTCTAGCACTAAATTATTTTTTACATCTTCTTGAGATTCAACCGAATTGGTACTGATCGTATCTAATTTTTGATGGTCTATTTGACCGTTGGTACTTATATCGGTATTTGTTACAGTTAAAGGTGAACTTTTTAACAAATCACTGGCACTGCCCAATTCAGATTCTCCTGGAGTAATGTCAAGATTCATAAAATCATTATTATCAACACAGTCTTCTAAGTTTGTAGTATTTGGTATTGATATACTGACAGTATCTGAAGCAGATGAGATCTCTTCAAGCACCTTGTTTATTTGCGAAAGTTCTTCTGTTTGTTGACGGCTCAGATGTTGTGAATTATTTAAGAAATTTGAAGTAATTGGTGTTATTTCAGCCAAATTGTTGATTTGACCCAGAACCGAATCACTTATTGTACCCACACTATCTACTGAATGTCCATTGATACCACAAGACAGATTTGCCGATGCACCAGGGACGATAGGATTTGAAGGAGCACCACTACTTAATAATTGCGTTTGTGCAACAAACTGTTGTAATAAACTCGACGCATAGTGGGTAGCATTATGATGCGCAGACTCTGAATTTGAGCATTCGTTTTCCGATCCTGAAGAGTCAGCAGTAGCTCTTTGAATTGCGGCTGTTACTAGCTGCGGTGTGAGCTCCATTTCGCTACTCGATCCGTCGCCTGGAAAAAAAATAGATTAGAATCTATATATACACATTAAATAAACAGTTCGATATTTAAAAATACGTTTCAAACATACCATTGTCGACAATAGACTTATCGTCGTTGTCCGCAGATGTGCTATGAACAGCAAAGGTCGAGAAATTGGGCTGTTGCGCCGGCGCGCTCGATGTTTGTTCTGGAAATAGTTCCGCAAGGTCCGCATCGTCGATGACCTGTAGAGTGTATTTCAGTGTATTATGTCATCGGTGTTATCTATAGACATCAAATACATATCTGTAAATTTACTTTTACATAAATTACCATTATATGTATAACTTTAATTTTAGAACCAAACGTCTCCTGCGTGAATTTATAAAAGAATTGTGCGTCATAATTTTGGTTCCTCTCGAGCTTGAGATTTAATTTAGACGACATACATGCACATTTACTCGTTACGCACCTGTAATTGACAAACAGCAGCGAGTGCAGCGCTAGAATCTTCAGCGGGTCCATGAGCAGAGCCACCGACGGCTTCCGCGCTGTCTGAGTCGGACGACGACGAGGACGACGAAGAGGACGAGGATGAAGAAGACGATGTCGAGGACGACGTACTGCTCCCACACGCAGCGCTTTCCGCCGCTGGCGATGTGAACTGAACAAAAAACATCCAATTCAGAGATATAGAAATGATGCAATCCACCGATCAACACCTATACAAATAATAATACATTGTATAAACAATGTCGGCATTTTGAAGCTCACAGTTAAATTATGGCTGAAAGTATTTATTGTATTGCTAAATTCTCAGACGTATATATCTTTTTTATGAGTTTTTATTTAATATTTCCTAAGCGTATAAATTCGTTTGCATAATTTATTTAATGATGATCCGTGTATAATCGGATTACTATTGAAAGTTAAAGTTTATATAAACTTTTAAATATGTTAGGCACTTCAAATCTTACAAGTACGATTTAGTTCAGCGAGAGGCAGGTACAAACAACTCAATTTAACTAGCATCGACGGTGCAGTGTCGCAAGCAAGTTCCTCATTGACCGCAATTCTGCACACCTTACATTCGTAACTAATTCACGCCTATTCAGATTTCAACTTTACTACATACAATTTTATGACATTTTCCTTGGGATTCTCTTAGTTCATTACCTGAACTAGTAGGTATTAGAAAAACGTCAACAGTGGCAATTTATGAAAATTTCAAAACATCAAAAACTGTATAATGTGATTGAGTAGTAGTAAAATATAAACTCTAATTCCATGTCTGAAGTTCTCGAGGCTCCAGCTACTTATGTGGTATTATAAACAACGACACGTGTGTTTATTTATTTCTCTTCGTCGTTGGAAGATTTTCTGTAACGACCATATATGTATTTCACAATAGTTAAGATAATACAATGGCAACAAAGAACGTACCCACTAAGAGCTCACGGCACGTTTCTATTATTTAAATTGTCCATCACTAGCTTGTATCTATTTATCCTAACTAAGTACCTATACTTATTCTCATAATGTGCTCATAAAACACGATGTCTTAGTAGATCAAGTACATTGACTCTTGAATAAACAACTCCCCTGGCAATGACGTTGAAGTAACGCAATATTTTATCATTTATGATGTCAAATTTTGTACAAGAAATTTTGAACTAGTATATAAATTACCTTGAACAGTCAAATAAAGATTAGCGATTGAATATTTCTTTTCTTGTGTTACGACGAAGCGAGTTTCGTACAACTCTAGTAGTAAACATAGTTTTCTGTATTTATTTTCCAAGGACTAATCGGTAAGGCGGAAGGGCAAGTAACCCTCGCACTCCAAGGGGTTGTGAAAGTGTCGCGTGGCCAGTGGACTTATCAGAGCTCGCATATCAAGCGCCGCGGAAACGACCCCACTGTTAACCGACATGCATGTATATTGTATACCTCTAAATGTAAATTTGTTGCAATCACTCAATTGTATTAGAAATATTATAAGGGTAAGTTAAAAAAAAAATGAAATCGTTGTTATTAAATCATTTCATTATAATTTGTTTCATATTAGATTAGAATCTAATTTTGCTTCAGCGCAGGGCATTTGCCCGCTTTCTGGTTAATTAAAAGGGAGAGAAAGCTTGCCGTCTATTCGTGACTCACTTCGGCACTTAGTCGAGTGAGGGCATTCTATCAAATAATAATCCACTAAATCATAAACAAGACGAAATGTAATAATTTCATATTGCACGTTATTGATTTGCATAATAATCTTCACAAGGAGAATAGCAACATTCCAGTTATTTTAGTCATTCTCGTCTAGCGCTTGAATAAACTAAGCTATGCGTGAAATAGATCTGACCGATATCAGAGAGATATTGTCCGGCGAGCGGAATTAAATCATACAAGCCACACCGGACAAATATGAAATCCTAGTGCACTTGAATCGACAATAGAATAACGGTGCCCGTGTACCTACCTACCATAGACGGCGTCGACACGAATATCGTATTAACCACCTCGTGATCTGCGGAGATTTATATCTGACAGTCCGTTGCTCCATACAACACACTAATGTCGCAGTATCCGACACTCATGCCAACTATTGATTGTGTTTCATATTAACTGTACGTTGCGTTCTTTTACATTTTTTTATTTCCTCTCGTTAGCAATACGTTTGGTATGATTTATGAAGATGATTATATTCCATATTTATTTTATAATATACTCTTAGATAATTTGTTTAATACAATGAATATATGTGTTCCGTTTCATGGCTGAGCATGATAACGCTATTAGAATAATTTTGGGCAAGCTCGGTGAAATGCCATGTTAAAAAGCGAAATACATGCAAGAGTTATCCTGGAAACTGATAAACAAAGTCATATCTAAAATACAAAATAGAAACTCCATTGGACCTAGGTTTTTCCGATTCATATATCTATAACCGAATAAGCATGTATAAATGAAAGTATCTGTGATTCTTGTGAAATTTAAACAAATTACATGATCTTGGAACAGCATTCGTGACAAAGCGAAACAAACACAACTAAACAGTTGATTGCGCGAGTCATCGACCCCGCGCCAAATGTCGAGAACAATACTTAATGGAACGCCTCAGAATGATCGTGTATTGAGGTTGATCTTAGATTGCATTCAGAATATTAGAAATAATGTAAAAGACGCAGTGTAAAATGTTATCTAAGCGATTAAACTTACGGGAAACAGATGCACCCAGAACGTAGTGGGAGCAGTCAACCAGATTTGATATCATATTTATATATAGTATGGGGGTTGATGTAAGTAAAAAAGGTTCAGACAATTGGTTCAAAGAGGAGTAACAATTGCAGTACGACGTAAATAATGATAGACAAGATAGGAAATACTTTTGTATAGCTTTATAAGTATTTGCCAATTGTCGGCTGGCGGACAGGCCGTGAACTTGACTTTGACAGACAATCGAGCGCCAGAGGCAGCGATATCTGATCGCAGCGCGGAAGGGCAAGAGAAAGGCCGTTCCGGAATGTATTTATACATGCACACAAGCTTTGTTTCTGACATCAGCACAACGAACTATTACATTTTAGATCCGATGTTGACAATTATATATTTTAGTACAGTAAGTATTCAACATAACTAGTTAACGAATACATTGAGTGTGTTTGAAAATTTCGATTTTTGATTTCAAATTAATAAGTAAAGTAAATTGTATACCCAGTGAATGGCTAGTAGTTTGACTTTAACCTCTCGCTTCGGTGGTCTTCACATCTCTCTCACACCTCTAAATTTTTATAGTGACGTATGTACGTTTAATAATAATAAAAGAATAAATATATATTTCTATAACGGTGAAAGAAAACATCGCAAGGAAACCTGCATAGCTAGCACTCTCCGTAATGTTCTGTCGTGTGTAAAGTCTAGCGCAATCCGCGGACGGCGTAATAGACTATGGGCTTAAATCTTCTCATACTAAGAGTAGGGACAGTCTATCAGAGCATCATAAAAAAGCTGTAAATTTTATTTGACATACGTATGTAAATATATAACAAAAGAATTTTTTATAGCCTGTGTAGTTGTCAACTATCAAGTACGAGCAATCAACGGCGTACGTTCCTCTTTGGAATTACACAAAATATGTACTTATCTACAATAAGATTAGCTTCGTCACTTCAATTAACTGGGATGTGCAATAGCCGTCATTCAATTATTTACGATTACAAAGAATAGGTAAGTAGTCGCGAGACGAAAACAATCATTAGTATGAACCGTTATTTGCAGTAGATCGGTGAGCGATGGTTTCATAACGTCCCGACATATCTCACGGAGCCGGCGCGGGCACGCCTCACGACTTTGTCGCCTTGCGCCGAAATGATCAATCAACAACACTTTATCAACACATTTTCCTCCTTACCCACGAACGCAAAAAGATCTTAATCCCGCACCGTAATCGCCCGTTGCGGCTTTTCTGCTGTGATTGATAACACGAGGCCGAACACTCGCGTAATTGGTAACGATTATTGAGAGAATTTATATTCGATAAGTTGTCGGGCCGCCGCTCGAGTTAAATTCAATTTAAGCCGCAACTGAAATTTAAGCGGTACATATTTACATAGACGTTTGTATAATACGAATAGATCAAACTGCCGGAAATCTCGAATGATATACTGGGCCCTTTACGGTCATTACGCAATGCACTTCGGAAACAATACACAAGCAAACCACCCATAGATCTGAAATAGAGGTAAATAGCTACTAGGTGATTTAAAATTGACGTAAACATTCATGGCAGACGTCTATCCCTAGCGAATTCTGGAAAAGACGTCATTCCAGAATTCGATTCGTGTTGGCGTTACGTGTCACATTCGCTATTTCTAACATGGTTAATCGCGTAATTTGTTCAAAGAGACCAACAGAGTTCTGGATTTAGAACATTATAATAGGTAAGATTATGAGCAGCGCTAAGTATTTTTCTGCCTTATCAAGATGCATATAATCGGTTTACATATACGGCGAGCGAGTGTCGATGGCGAATGCCGTTAATAGGCGTTTCGAGCCCATTTATTTTCAGTTTAAGTTTTTGTCCGCGCACTCATCCTCTCGCTAGCACCTACGCAATATCTATGAGACAGGGTTGATCGTTGTTTTTTGATTCGTATAGAAACGACAACTTCTACAGGATCAATCGATGATTATTTACATTATGAAACAATAACGGTTTGCTCATTAATTTTTTTCCTTTCCATGGCTACAAATTAATATATCATAATATATTTTTATTCAATAGGAAAAACATGTTAATAACTGAGATTTTAAAATATTACACTTTATATAATATAAAAATTAATGAAATAAAGTAAACTAAATACGCCTCACAAAAACACGTGCTTCCATAATGATACGAACTTCGTGTAATGACACGAAACGTTGACTGCAAAACAAAACGAAACGCGTTTCTCGAGATTTACAAGAGGGGGATCGGCAATAATTTCCTTGTTTATTCAACGAGTTTATCGAGTAGCAATGTAAAAGGCAACGACCAAAACGTTAATTGGCAGCCCTGGACGAGGAGTGCTATCCGGTGGCGGTTGATTGTACTCATCAAGGATTTCTGCACTCAAGGACGATGCCAGCTAGACGATCGCCGTCGAACGCCTCTTATTATTTCTCCTCAGACACATCTCGTTTTTGTTTCCACTCATTTATATTCACGATTCATATCGACGGTTAATCTCTATAAATCGTTTTTTTTTTTCCAGTCGCGTCAAGTGCTAAGCGCGTCCTACGAAATAACCGTGCGTAACGTTTTAGCGAACACAAATACATATCCCTACTATACCTACATACAAATATTCGTCATACCGAATTTTATGTTTCATTTTTTTAAGTTAAGGAATAAAATACAAGGGCTACTTTCAGTGATAACGAAGCAGTAAATGGCATTTTGGTAAGCGAAAGTCGATCCTCCATTATAATATTTATATCATAAATGACAGTATAGCTGTGAAAATTTATTAATACATATGTACATAAATAAATTGATGTGCACATGTTTCACGTCGAATTTGCAATTGAATGCAGATATAAAATTACGTTACGTCTCAAGATCGACATACTTAAAAATAAATGTTACGATCCTACGATGGTTAGCAGCGGCGAGCACATGTTTACAATTAAGTAGGTACTGTAGCGACTAGCTCCGTCTCAGTCAGTCAAATAGTTTATTTAAATCAGTTTTTGTAGCAGGAGAACTAACAAAAACTATTGGCTATGTTCATCTACGAAGTTCACTCACCTCGGTATTTCGAATGTGCGAACTTCTTTGTCTGTTACGATTTTTTGTGGTTTATGGTCGGTTCATAACAAATTTAAGACGATACCTAAATGTAAAATATCTCTCGACCGTAGGATAATCTATAAAGCTACCGTATCGTTGCTGGAACGATAACTTTGACAAAGTATTCGACCAGTCAAGGGCATATGCAAATATGTATTACACACCAGCAAAGCAAGAGCGTTAACGATACACCAAAGAAGCAAGATACGCCTATACAAGGACAAAAGGTCTCGCAGAAACATCGTCATCATACGTAACGTGACTGACTAAAAAACCAGTTTTATTACAATTCATGTCCATTAACGATTCAAGATTTTTTTTTTACAATCCCTCAAATAACATTTTGTGTCCCAAACAAAAAATTGCTGAAAGAGATAATATAAATATATGGTCAATTTAGCTATTATATATAATCTTTCCTTTACTTATTGCGATAGGCGTCATCGTGAAATGGCCCAATATATGAAAATGTATTGAAAATAAATTACCAAACTTATAATGCAATGGATCAGATGAATGTTCATCTTGAGAATAATAGTTCGCATTTTACAACACGTCGTCAATTTCAAAAAATCATTACCGCATAATTTTTTTTTCGCTGCACCGAACAGAAGGCGGTATAGCTAGACCGCTGAAAATTTACAATCTCATTGAAATAGCTGACACGTTTATGACTTTCAACAGTTCACGCTTAGTAGGTATACACCGGTGTATAATTTATAACCGTCCATCTGCTTGCATTCAAGACATATTTCGCGCTGTTTAAATCCGGGAACGTGAAACTTTGCGTTTTGCGTGTGGTAAACAGTAGAAATATTACTATATGATACACATTTGATGCAACGATCACTGTGCTTGTTCTACTCATAATTGTTTACTAAAAAGTTACTTGTTCCGAATGTAGACGTATAATTAAGACTCACACGATACACCCTTGTGTTACAACATGTCCACGTGTTGTTCATGACACAGATACTTACTCTATTTACTATTACGCATCTCTCATATAAGAAGCATAGTTATTGTAACCAGTAAACCGTTGCTCTATGTTTCAATGCTCTTTATAAGCGAATTATGAAATATTTCACGTTTGTTCATACGTCTATTTCATTAAAAATCAACAAAGAAATGACGATACTAATAATAATGCCAAACATTAACAAATTTACAGCACTAATGGTCGTACGAAAATATTGAAACAAGCCATACAGCAATTGAAGAAATCATTTCCAGGAAAAAAGCAAAGTTAATTGTACAATAAAAGTCATGAACTATCAATGTCACCACAATAATATATCACAAATCCGAGGTGATTTACAAAATATGCCAATAAACCAACGACATGGGAACATTACAATAGAGAAAGTCAACGTAAAGATTCAAATATCCCAAGGCCGGAATGCACGCCGACAATGAAAACGTCATCCGGTACGTATGCCAAGTGAACGAAGGAGAAAAAAAATGCACGAGTTTGAAAACACGACGTAGTACTAACCTGCGGTTTATACGAACTGAGCTTGTACGACGGAGTGCGAACTGCATGTCACGACGAAAACCGCAAGATTAATGCAACGCGAAACGTGCGCGTGACCCGCTAGGCGTCACAACAGCGCGACAACCGCGCTCTTCACATATCTCGTTTGCGGCGATAAACACTTAACGCTATGACAACAGCCGGAGCACATAACGAACAGAATACAGTTTTGTTTTTCATTTGTCTTAACGCGGCGGTGAGGCCGCTCACCGTTGGATGTGTTTTTGACACTAGATATAACTTGGCAGTAAGAAATTAAATAACGTTATAGACTATCGGTTAAATAAACGAAATCTAAATTATGTGTGAATAGAATCAGTCAAATTTATTTATATTATCTTCTCTTAGTATCTGAACATTAAAATATGCTATCCCTAGGCTTTATACACGACTCTTAGGATGATTGCAGTAAAAACAGCGCTAACCCTAAACAAACAAAATAGTTTTTAACTTTCATCTGACACAAAGTAGTATCTAATTGAAAGTATCGTTTTCAAACCTCTCGGTATCCACAGTATCGATTTATGAAACGCTATTCTGTCAATTGAATTAAGGGAAGGGATAAAATACATAAATCACACAGTAAAATGTATCTAAACTAACAAGGCGGCTAAATAATCTTTAGACAACACCGCCAATAAAAAAGTTATAAAGTTATCGACAATATCGACAATCGCGAAACCGGAATAACGTTCGGTCGGTCGAATCAAGCGAGTAATCGAGAGCAAACACACCGAACACCCGTGGAGCCCCGTGCGTTTCTATTATACACCGAGACTTTATCAAATTTACCCGTCCATAATTATATTTCACGCCGTTCTGAGTGAAATGTAAAACACAATTTCATTTTAACGTGAAAAATTAATAAAGAACTTAGTAGTAATTTTTGGCATCGTTTCGACTCGCCAATGTTTTTCAAAGACAAAAACAGAGACGTTTATTTGCACAAATATGGGTACATATAAATATGTTACAAGATTATTAGTCCAAGCCATATTTTGCCTTTTACGGCGTACAAATTCATGTTATCATAGTGTCATGGTATTCGGGAAATAAACGTTAGTATTATGACTAAGCGTTTTGTGGAAATCGCATAAGATCAAAATTGTGGAAAAGATTGTGTTTATTATAACTGCGACGATTCAAGACGATTTAAGAACGTTAAAAGGGATTTAAAACGACTTAAGTCCATTTTTATTTAGCAAATTACTTCTATTTCATAGCGTGTGATTCATTTCTGAGATCACGGTTTAGAAAAATAAATTATACATAATTAGGATACTTCTTATATACATCTGTATATATCTACTTATTATTTAATATTAGTTACGATTTTAATCAAAATTTGCACCACAAAGTATCAATCTGATGGTTAGATTTTGATAGTTTTGACAATACATATGCCTTACTGACAACGGTGGTCAACAGACTCCATCGTTATATTCCACTGAATCCCGGTCCTCAGTGGACCTCACATGGTGGACTTCGTTCGAAGAGATTGGCTCTCTATCTATATAGCCGACAACGACCAACATTCCAAAACAGTCATCTCTTATCCGCATCATATTTATGGCCGAAATACGTTAGTATGCGCTGTAAGCACGTGGTGGACAATGACATCATAACTCACAATATGTACAGATATTCCAAAAACATATATTAATTGTTTATACTACATTCGTATACGATTCAAATATCACGACACTAAGCTGACGCATATGTAAATATGCGTAATAATTATTTATGAATTAGTAATTTCTTCGTCTGTTCGGCACAACATACTAAGACAATAATGCATCTGAGCATATACTGGCAGCAATACTTACGGGACTAATAAAAAAAAAACTACTTTAAGATGCCTTATTGACACACTTCGCGCGCAAGCACATGTTCAATTTATTCAATTTTAAAACATTTCTGGTGTTCATTGTAAGTCCGAGAACACGTACATTAAACAAACACAGACATCTCGTAATGATAGTCACAGGTAACTCATATTGTATAAATTGTAAATATATAGCGCTACATTATATTTTGATGAAGAAATTTATGAACCTGGTATGTACAGGATATCACACATTTAATTTAACTTACTTGCTAAGACTATATTAAGTTGGTTTTCAATGTCGCTTTTTAATTTGTCAATATAATACTGTTAGCGTTGTCAAAAATGTAACATAATAAGGACAATGCGGTAAAGTCGTATCTTTTAAAAAGCAGGTTGTATTCATCATTAGTGTGACTCAAAAGTATTCAACGCTGCACTTATTTTGCTTCTTTTAAATACATCCTTACAAAAAAAGTATGCCCAATAAGTTGTGTTAGACGTTTACGAGCATCAGAACTAACAGTTGTGTTTAATATAGCGGAGATACTTCTTTGTGTCTCCGTATACAACACTCAAACCAATACATACTAACAACTATACAGACCATGTCGGCTTTAAATATATAAATGAAAATATGTCAAATATACTAATATTGCTGCCTAGCAGCACGGACACGTGGACACGTGGACCCACTATCATAATGGAATTATTAATTTTTGTTACGGTGATCGATGACGCTTCAAATGGTATAAATCAGATTATTACTATATATCGGTAAACCACAAAGTACTTCTGTTATTGATGCTGGTTGACTACAAGATTCGTAGCAAATATTCGCAATAATACAAAATAAGAGGTAGTAGTTGCGGCAGCAAAATTTGGGTACCGGCTTGCAGACAACCACGTCGTCAAACATTCGTGAGACGTGATGTCACTCAGCCGCTTTGTCACGTTGTGAATACAAGTGCTACGAGAACGAGCCGAAACAAAAACAACACGACATTATTTGCGAACTCCATCGGACTCCATCTGAACGCTATATCAAAAGAATCAAAACAAATATACCATTGAATAACATAAAAGTCACTCCGATGATTAATTTAATGCGCAGATTGAAACCCATGTAGGTACCTACTAATCGCCCGTGAAGGACGCGATCAGTTTGAGCATGTGTTGAGCGTTTTTTTCGATCTGAGAGAGACGAACAATAATACAATCCGACTTATTGCAACCGCAGTGGGCGTGAAATAAATAAATCTCGGCACGCACTTCTGAATTTTTAAAGTTACTTGCATTTAAACTTAAAATTTTAATATCGGTGAAGAAAAACATCGTGAGAAAATCTGCAAAACTTAAGTGGTGTTGGAGAGTATTTAATATTTTCTGAGGTTCGTAAAGCGTGGTAGACGATGGTCTTAAAGCCACACCACAAGAGAAGACCTGAATCCAGAACAAAGAAGCGTCTATCACGGCCGTTACACAGGACAGGATAGTCAGTCACACATAGTAAAAATAACCGTCAAAGCTTAAAATCTAGTCCGTACTGGCGCAAGAGTATTTATTCTAATCCATGGGAGTTTTAAATTGACATCTATGCATTTTTTTATAAAAACATGTAGAATTGAATAGTCATTCATATAATTGAGATGACGTAGAAGTATGGCTACATGTTATTAAAGCCAAACAAGTGCACTGGCACATTTAACGTATCGGGGCCTTTACGACCACACATTCATAAGCTCGGATTATAAGAATGCAATTACAAAAACAACATCAATAATACCCTTTAACCCATACGGTATTCGTAAGAACTGTATCTAGATCATAATAATATTGCGCTTAGCAATCGCTAAGGCAATTGCTATTGCTAAGGTTAAATACAATATTATAAACTAAACTTCCGCCTGCGTTCAGTATTGGACTTTCACGAGTTATTTTCCGTATAAACGTATTACTTTTTCACACCTGAATGGTTTTTAAGTTCCGCAATGAACTAAAGCTGTATTCCATTCGCATTGTTGATACAATAACGATTGTTATTACATTATTTTCTCCACGAGCATTTTCATATTATTAATAATGGAAAAACTACAAAGACCTGAGCGGAGGACAAGCAATTTTAATTTTCTTTTGATAATATAAAAAAAACATCTCTTACTCCTATATCCCGGTATCTTCAAAATTGACCCAGTGTTTAGGAATTAGGGTGTTCCATTTCGTATGTTTTGTTTCAATAAAAGACGTTTATTTATTAGTCCAGGAGAGCGGTCCGTTCCGGGCGGGGGACACGCGCTTGGCGAGGCGAGCCGCGCCGGCGCCGAGCCGTCCGTGACTCAGAATTAGGCAGACCATTACCATACCTGCGATCACTATCTACAGATCCCGGTTATATCTAATTAAGGCGTTCACATTTAGGGTGCGAAACGAACAGAAAACTTCACGTATAATAACACCAAACGCGATTACATTAATAAACTCGTGCATCAGGTAGCACCGTTCGTTATGCTCCGTTGTTTACCAAGGCACGTTATCAATACTAAATAATGTGTATTAAAACTCATGTTAAAAATTTAATTGATTATACGCTTTAAATACCTGAATACGAGTTAGAAATAGTAGGTATAGAAGAGACGAAAATTTACAAATTTACATATTATACATTTTCACATTTAAATGTACACACATAAATCGTACGTTTATTTTGGTATGATAAAAATAAAACCATTTAATTTCTTATTAATAAAACTGTAAAGGCAACATTAAATAATGTGAACTGGGTAGCTGCACTCCCGTCGATGATTAGATAGCAGGCCGCGACTTCCTTATTCGTTACGCGATATAATTAGCCTAGGAGCGCTGTTTGATTTGAATAAAGTACGAACTGATAATGTATGCCATGACGAAATAACTGACATCCTTGGGAAAGATCTAATCGTTCATTACTGCATTAATAATGCACTTACATCGGAAACCAATAAGAATTATGAACAATAAAGAAATTTAATCGTGTTTCGTTCAATGGGAAATGTACACTCGATTAAAAGATGTATTTAAATACAAACCGGTATGAGAGCGGCGATACCGCCATTAATATCTCTTGTAGCATTTACGTTGGAATTCTCTAGAAATTCTCCCGGGTTCCCGCGAAGTTCAGATCGTGACTTCGCGTCGCGTTCGGCGCAATTTGCTTAGCCATACAGTGCCGGTGTGCACGTCTCTAATCATGTGTAAAATATTACAGTACCTCGTCACAGCAACACGGAATAAAGACGGCACGTCAAAAGTTAGCGTAACGATGTTCGAGATTAATTGACATCGATAGTCACTGCACGATTACAGTTGTCATCACTCGGCCGGGCCCCGAGTGTAATTGTCAAATTAATTCTTTCCTTATGCACTAACATTACGACTATCCGATAAAGGAAGAAATTGACATGAACAAAAGGCACCTCAGAATAAAAACAGGCTATAGGTATAAAAAGGAAAACAATCGTCATAAAATAATCGTTCACACAATTCCCATAAACGCGTGGTGAATCGACGAGATCAAGTTGAACGCGTGACCTCGAGACGGCGAGTAACAAGACGGGTGTTAGTACAAGGGACGCAAGCAGAGGGCCGAGGGCCCATTAGAACAATAGTAGCGCGCAGAAGCGTGCGATCATAAAGTTACAGCTACAATCAACATGAAGCCATACGAACGCCTAACCTGCCCCAACGCAGCGCGAAGCAGGATTATTCAAACCTCGGATTGTGGGCTTTCACACGTTGCCCGTCCCTTTTCTTTTTTACTGTCGATAGGCTAAGGTCAATAGTCAACCACTAAGCGAATAATGAGAAATCGATTGTTCTGATGTAAAATTAAACAATTCTCATACAATATTCAAACGTATCTAATCAATTGAACAAATAAATGCAACATATTGACAAAATAAGGTTAATTACCACTTGTACGCAGATATATATAATTTTTTCGCTGAAATCGCTGTTTCGACAGAGGACAGATTTTCATGGTATGGAGAGGAACAGAAAGTTGTTCCCATCCACGCCGGCCGCGGCCCTAGTGCGGACTGCAGTACAGCTATCCCGAACGTCAGCCACACTAATAGAATAGATGTTACGACCAAGGACGCTAGGCGACATTGAACTTACCGTTTCGGACGTAATTATTTGTTCATCTTGAACGGCTCAACATTCTATTAATCGCAATTGAACGATGCACAAAGTACAATGTAACGATGTACAAAGACGTTACCAGCGGCGTTGCTTTCAAAATTGCAAACGTGAAGCAGCATATTCGAAATAAACGTGTTATACGTTCTAGAAATCATGACAAAGTAAGGTGGAACGTAATTCGCGTCCTGTCCATTACACTGCGGCTATCACAGATTGACTCCCTAATAATATGTGACAAGGCTCAAGCGAGCGATCGCAAGGCGATGCGTGGGCGGCAATCATCCGATGCTATCTGTACCGTTGCCCTTAGTAGAACGCCATTTGCTACAATTCGTTCGTTCAGTGGCACCTCTGTTTATCCTCTTTATTAATTTATGGAAAAATAGGTTTGCTTATGAGCACGAGCTCACTTGACGGTAAACGAGGTGCAGTCTAGAATGTACCACGCTTCCCCAGATAGTGCCTTTCACACTTATTTTAAGTTTTTTAAGTAATCTTAAGTTATACGCATCGTGAAAGAGACGGACCATTACGGAATTCCATGAGTCCAAATATAATTCATAATCTAAAAAACTCAAGACTGGGTTATCATTATGCAAGGTCTTTATAATAATGCCAAATCCTTAATTTAACCATTATTGTGACGATGTAATTTAGTATGACGCAATTTTTTATTACACGTAAGTATATATTATGTATTTCGTTAAAAAAGTTGGAACCGTATAAGCAAAAAAATAGCAAGAATGGAAAATAACTACGACCAATTCTTAACAAGAATGACACATCAATTTGACATGATTACTAAGAAATCAAATAGACGGTCACCTGCTGTCGCTATAAATATCTAGTCGTCCATTGTTAGTACTGTAATAAAACTCTTCATAGATTAAAGCATAATTGCAACAAAACAACGGGAGGTTGTGCACGAGCAATTGACTACTATTGTAACGATTCAAGGTGACATCTATGTAGAAAAACTTAAAATATTCATAAATGAAACGGACACTTCCTCGTTAATGCGTCGGGTGTATGAGGAATATTATAAAGCTGTGAGTGCGTCGTATAAAATAAGAGAGGGTCGTGTAAATAAACAGTGGTCAATTACGGTGGTGGCGCGCGGCTTTGTGGCGCGCTCAGAAACAATCGAAGCGGTGCGATGGGCGAGATACCGGCCCGTAATAACTCTAATGGTGAGATAAGGCCGCCACTGCACGGCTACACCGTGTACCGACCACACAAATGTATACAACACTGTGCGTACACTATAATCAGATGTGGTATCCTACGTGCTCCGCTGAATTGGCTTACGCACCCATATTAAATGTTCGTACGAGCTATACTTTTCGATTTAAGACTACTCGATCTATTCACACAGTTATAGTAGGATCCTTTTGTAGCAATATATCACACCAATACAGCTGTTTTGCAATTGTTACATGAAAGATGGTCAAACATGCTGTTTAATTGGAAGTAGTTTGTTTAATAATACATTAAGTGGCTATTCACAATGGCTCGACCCAGTTGGCCCGAAATCAAGCTGTTGTAATAATTGGATTTTAAAAACGCTGGTCCCTAGAAAGTCTGAGATTTTAAATATTGATAACGTTGATAAGGTACTAGTGTGAAAAAAAACGAGCGTAATTTCAACGTCAAACGATTTTACAATATGGGCGACCTGAACAGTGTCGTTAGAGTATTGAAGTCAGTTTGACAGGCGTCGACATCTCCGATGGCTTCCTACCTCCGGGAGGTATCACCGAGAGCGGCAGCCAGCGGGACCAGTTTACGCCGACAACCATGTAAACGATTTATTCCCGAGGCTCGTTTTGCATTACCCGATCGGGAGCTAGGGTTGGATCATAGCCGCTATAGATGTCGCCGTGAAAGGAGATCTGATATAGGATGTGATATAGCTCAACAAATGTACAAACATGATAAAAGTTTACAAGTAATGCAGAGCATCGTAAATAAAAACACAGTAACACGAATACAAATTAGATCCTTTGTAATTAAACGCATCGTTTAGTACCACAAAACTTGTTATGTGTACGCAATCAATTGCCAAATTTGTCATGCAATATATACAGATTGTGGCTGCGCTAAAAGATAACGGTGAGCTTGTAGACCTGATGCAGTGGCAGATTTGCAAGCGATCTGTAAAGTTAAGCGACACGGGGCGCGAACGAACGGCAACCGGATGACCGTCGGTGGGATAATTTTCATGAACGATTCCCAGCTTCGAAGAGCACGCGTCAAGCAAACGCTCTCTGTCGTGATCGTTAGATAACAAACGTTAAACCTCGTTGGCGATCATAATAGGAGGTTGTAAAACATTCGAAGACCAGATTAACCGCTAACCCGTATCTCAGCCGATCCGCGCTGGAGCAGCGTGGTGGAATATCCAGGCTCCCCTAATCGCGGAAGAAATCGATATCTATTGGATGGACGTTAAACGACGTTTACACACGATAATATCAAAGTTTGTAATATTAACGTTCTAATTAGATACTTATCGAGCTTTTCCATGGAGCAGTGTTACAATTTGATAACATTCTTTTGAAATTACGATCAGACACAAAGGGAGAAAAGCATATCTATTATTATTGAATACCTTCCTTCGCAGTTTTTAACTTGTGACACGAGTATATATATTATTATTACTGCAGTAGTATGGTAGTCAGCCCTACAAAGGCGTGCAGTTGTCGTAGGGGCTTTATTAAACGACGCAAAAGCTAAGATGGCCGTTGGACCGGCTTATCCCGATTCCCGGTGCACCCTTCACGACGGCCCGTTAATACGCAATAATCCTTGTTTCTAAACTTTAGATATGCGAAATGTTCTTCGATTCTACATATAACCATTTCGAAGTAAGCATATCAGTAAAATTTTACCTTTGCATTATAATATCGCCGTTACAACTATCTTGAATACAAAAAATATAAAGCCTACAAATGAATATAAAAGGCATTTATGAACAAAAAAGGAAATAACAAAAAAACAAGAAGCTGCCAACTTGCGAGACGCTACTAAATACAGAAGAGTATAACCCTTATAAATATTTAATTGGCACGTGAAGAGGCTGATTGAGCGCGTTTATTATTAATACAACAAGCCCGTATGAGGGTCGGCGAATATTTATAAAAAGGCCGATTGAATATGAGCTTGCAGCAATGGTGCATAAAATCGATGTGACCAAGTGGAGCGAGTGCGCAACGTTTCGAATGCACTCACTCATATACAATCCAACTGCATTCCCTCACAACTTTTACCTGTATCGCTGTATGCATTACACCTACGTGCGCGCATATAGCGCTTCTATCGCAATTTAAATTATAATAATAACTATTGCCGTAGATCAGAGAGGAACGCGTTTTATAGGTACGGACAGTTAAAGGGGCTCACGCTGGTTATTTTAATAGAATCATTACTATCCATCTGTCCATTGGCAAGCGGGAATGCAAAGGCGTTCGTCTGTATACACGGGACAAGGGTCTATAATCGTCTATATACACCGACAAGAGTACGACCGGTTTAAATAGCGAGTCGCGAGGCGAGGCAAATCAATGCCTCGTATAATCGAGCGGATTAGAGGAGATCGTTCGCGTTCAAGTTCGATATCAAATCGTTGATTAAGAATGTACCGGTGTTGCGCATGCGGCTGCGCACTTTTTGCGGATGTCGCCTAAAGCCGGCAGTGGACGCGACAAAGGCGTCCGACCGGTTTAAGTCACCGTCGCCTCCCGTCGTCATGAGCGCGTCTGCAAATTCAACACTCGTCAAATACCGCAAAATGCAATACGGCCGCTACGTCGCGGAGTCATTAATGTAGGCATGCGCACCTCTCGACTAAATGTCGCGAACCGCCTGTCGCCTGCCAAATAACCGCATACGGCTTATATTTCTGCAATTGATGGATATTATTGCACACCGACTCGCCGGGTTTAACTGACTGCGAGCTATTGATTTATGGACGACGTTGCAGAATTTAGAACTTATATACCTTGAAGTAAATTACGCAATCTTATTCACACATATACATTTTTCCGTGGCATTTTACGACACGTAATATTAGCGTTGTATTTTATATATTACGGGTAACTTACGTTTGTAATGTTATTTATAATTATTGTCATTATCAAAGTCGCGGAAAAATGAAATCGCAAATTACGTAATTTTATCAGTTTTAATTAACTTTTACATGGCACATCGTCTGGCACCATTGTTATAATTACCTAGAACAATACCTAAACGTTAAAACTAATTATTTTACAAAACATCCAATTTGGTTTAGACTTACAATAAAACATTCAAGAGATCTTAGTAGAGTATGCATTAGATACTATTTATTTATGCCACTGAGTCATCGACAACATTAGATTAAACATGGATAACTTGCATAATCGCTCATTAAAGACAGCAATCAATCCACCGACAATAGCAAATAAAACAACTTGCATAATACAACAATGAGCGTAGTGCTAGCTAGATCAATAACGTTTGTCACCTTAAGGGCAATCTCGTTGCATCAAAGAATTTCTCGAAAAATAAACTGGTTTTGTACAAGCATAATGTATAAGTGCTGCATTTTACTCTGAAACGCACGTCATCGCGGCAACAATATGTCCGAAGGGTAATGTAAAAGTATGAACATTTTTGCACACATTGTTATCAAACATCATTTTAGCATATATGTTTATCAAATTATAAGTAACTCAGGCGACTGAAAATAGAGCTAATACCCATTATACATCTAAGACAGCTATGCAGCTATGAAAAAAGTTGACGATCTTTAAATAGATGAACAGATTTTAATGAGATATACCTAAGAACCATCTTAAAGAAATCAGCTTTAAATTTAACAAAAACTGCATTGAAATCTGTTAACCCTATTAAGAGCTAATATGCCACAAAGAGACACGCACAGTCTTCAAATTTTTGCTTCGGAGATTAAAAAAAAAACAATTGTAATATCTGATTGAACTATTTCACAATAACGAAGGAACTATGTAAATCGTAATGCGTAAGTACCGTAATCTCGTTAAAGCTATTAGGTGGCCGCCATAAGACCGGTGGAGCTTTAGACTGACATCAATCAGGATCGAGTAGTAGGTCCGACATCATCGTGCCTCTATTTTCTTTAGTAATGATCTCGTTACGCGGCAAAAACCTGCGCAGGCGGGACGATATTATAGGGAATGTCTCGTGAAAAAAACGCAATTAATTGCTCATTAGTTGCCTTCGTGCAATCTATGGGCTACCTACCTACTATGACATCATTAAACCCCTACACTTGATAAATAAAATATAATTTACGATATTACATATTAAAAATACCTTTAGGTAAAAAAGAAGGACAAGTATCCAATCCAAAAAATGCGTCTCTTATGAAAATAAAAAAAAAAGTCTGGGGCTTGTAAGATGTCACTGATATAAACAGACTATAAAATAGCAATACTCAAAAATACGACCAGTCATAATATAAGATGAATTTTTAGATAATAAAAATTACTGACCGGTTGAATGTCAAAGATGAAGCGTCAACGATCTTATCTCTGATACGTAGATATAACATTTTGACACTTACTATACAAGAGATAATATATTATATTATTGACACATATTTCCTGTTTTATATTACTTTAGATCAGAAGCACAACAAACAAACAAACAAACACACACACGCAATTCTTGACATCTTGACAATTTAAGAAGGAAAATGTGTCATTATTCTTAGCTTTTTTGCGGCAATGTTTTAACCATTGCAACATTTTAACGTGATCGATATAATAAACGCAAAAAGATAGCATTTAAAGCAGATATGAGCGGAATCGGATAGCATTAACACGCGACGCGGTCACGCTCGTCCGATCACAATTTCACGGTCAAACGAGGCAAGTTTGATAAGTCTATTACGTAGCGATTTATTGCTGGCCTCTTAACAAATAAGTTCAACGGACACGGGGCGGATAAGGCTACACTAATACGGCTATAAATCGGTTTAGGTAGATTCGTAGCGACAACTTTGCAAACCACAAAACTAAAAAGCCGCGTCTCTCCGTACGCTTCAGCATACCCCATATCCTCAGTACAATAAAATATACTATATAAAATCACAACGTTACCATAGTCAAAATGTATTGTAATATTTATTTCTATTCTTAGAAATATTAAGGGCACTTTATATATGGCATACTTAGATGCTAATAATAACTAGGTAGTCGTAGGTAGGTAGTCGGTTTATTTAGTCATTTCGTAAGTAGGGTTTGCAGTTCTCTAATGTCATTAGATTCTATAACGTCATTGGAAAAAAAATCGCGCCAACTCTGAGCCACCTAGCTACTATCGGATATACAGGGATCTGAAATTCTGAACGCTCGCCGCGAGCGGGAGGGGCCGTTGTTAGCACGTCTCAATACGCTATTTCGGAGTAAATTGGCGGAGATGAGAGTTATTGTTCATAAAACCAATAAACAAGTGCGCGCGAAGTGTACTCGCATTTAATACTTTGCTACTTTCACGCGAAGTTGGAAAACGGCAGTCAAAACGTGCCGTGTTTTGGAACAGAAATAGTTCCCGATACAGTATTTGTAAAATAGAGCACGTGGTAAATCTTACCGCTTACGCACCGGCACACCCAATCGCAAGTTAATACGGCTCGTGTAAACTTCGTTTATTAAAAATGCACGAAGTGTATCGCATCCGATATGAACTAACTAGCTACAGTTAGCAGCTAATTGGATTGACATCATTATCTACCGAGAGAGATTGACGCAACGTCCGGGCCTGCATACTATACAATATCTGCTGAATATAGCTCATTTTAATTTCCGCAATAAAATATTGATCACTATTCAGTTGCTACAACGTGAAGGAGATCTAACACTCATTGTATTTTAGACGGATAATAGAAGACAATAGTAGTATTAACGGAATAAATCGCACTTGTAGTGCGTTGGAGTATGCTCCAGGCGTCGTCCAAACGTAGAAACTGATTACGGCCATTTCAATAAACAAAATACAATGATGCCTTATCATGGACAGCAATTTTAAAGGTGAACAGATTTAGAAGTAAAAATTTATTTGCAACAACGGGTAACACTCTCGACGACGGCCATAACACTTGTACGATTTACCTAACTGGGTCTTGGGCATGTATAATGGTAATATGCGAATTACGAGAGGCGTTAATAGACATGAGTCACACGTGTGTTGTTTTGATACGGTCGAGTGCTCAAGTATATCGCGTCGGACAGTGCACGATCCATTTGTCCAGAGCTGTTCGTATTTTGTGAAGTGTAAAAACGATTATTTCACTCGTCCATATTTCGATCTGCAGTTCAACGGAGTAAGGATTTATTTGCTGTAAAATAATCGCCGTTAGCGTTGAGATTGTATTGATTCGTTCACATAATTTATCACATCATCCATATACATCTTGGCAGTATTATCTCTGTGCTATGTACTATTTGTCGTTCATACGTGATGCATCCAATGAATACGATCCATTGACGGTTTCAGTAAGATAATTCGTTTTCATGTATACTAAAACTGATAAAACGTAAACGAGCCTCTACTTAATCGTTCCAAGAATGCATAATAGCTTGTATGGGATAAAAAAATCTAATATAAACCATAATTATACTTGTACAATTTTACATCCAATACAAATACCTACTAGGATAATTTATATCAATATTACGAAGATGCTTAGATTTTTTTTATGTAAGAACAATACAAAAAATCGGCGATAGGAGAGGCCTAAGGATTGTATTAGGTAAGTATATTTTCATGCGTTAAAAATCAGTTGAGATGATTTATATCAATATTACGAAGATGCGTAGATTTTTTTTATGTAAAAACAATACAAAAAATCGGCGATAGGAGAGGCTTAAGGATTGTATTAGGTCAGTTTATTTTCATGCGTTTCGTGCCTCGTGTCGTTTTGGTCACAACGTGGAACGCACCTGGCAGTCGTGCTGGTCGTGGTACGAGCTGACGAGCTGACTGACGTACTCCCAGACCTCGCCGGGAGCGCTCCAGGCGGCCGCCGCGTTCGCCGCGTGCCGCATCATGCCCGCATCCCACTCTACGCGCGCACGACACTGCTCAGTTCCGCTCGCACCACTTACAGTAGTCACCCGAGCACGCTCTCGCCGCTCACGTCCAAGCGTTGACGAGCTATTTATATTGTTTTATCCTCAATCACGCGCAACTAGGTCGCGATCTACATTGTACACACTAGACTAAAGCCGATTTGCGTTGGTAAACAATTATACACGGAAACGACCGACCGTTTACTTGTACGTTTCACTGAATTGGATAAATAAAATTGTGATAAATACGACAAAATAAAATCCAGTAGCCTACTGTTCTTTGCCGCTTAATTCCTGCAATTTCACAAATACTTTTTCTACAGCATATACATAATACTAGAAATTTACATCACCAGTCTTTAAAATTATGGAGTGACACCCGATTGACTAGGATCTTGAATCTCAACGAGTTAACGATTTTGAAATATATCTCAATATGCATCAAACATTGCAGTGATGCGCGCAATCACGGAACAAATCCATCTATTCACACGAAACAGCAAGTGATAACGGGTGACCTTGCGACGCGCTAAGCGGTTGATAAGAGAAATTCGGCACTTCCCGCCCCTCGGGCCCGCGACGGCGCGACGCTCTTACCGGCCGCTTATCGCGCGTCGTGTTTGTATTCCATAAAATTAATGTCGCGGCACAAATTGTAATGCTGTGACATGATCGTGAATTAATGAGCTACTTCGAGCTGATAACGGCCGGGCCATGTGAAGAACACATCTCCATTAAAAAAGTTAATTAAAAAAAACAAATTAATATCGTATACATTAAAAGTTTTATCTAAACTCTCGGCTTTATATTTTTTAGAGTCCGTAAAGGTGCAATACTGCAATTTTACACTATTAACTTTAGATAATTATATTAATTTACTTCACAACAATTTACGAGCACTCAATCACACAAGCGAGGGATCAACGGCGACACCGAGTATATATTACAGTGCAGTATGTAGAGATCGCGTGTAGCGCGCGGGACCGCGTACGCAGAGGCCGGGACGCGCGCGCGCCTCGCTGCGAACCAGCTAATGACCGGCGTGGCGCGTATTCGCGACCCCCACTCCACCACCGTACGCGCTATCAAACCAGTTTACGTGAAAAATTTTAATTCCTCGGCGCGGGTGACGACCGGTCGCGCTTTCCTCGCGCGGCGGCCTCCCCCGTCCGCGAGGGAAAAGCGCAGCGCCCCCGGGGCGCGCCGGAAGTGCACGGCCGGCACGCGAACCGAGCTCACCCACCGCCTTAATTAAATGCTGCATGCACACCTACCCTCGCCTCCACTGCACGCCTCGTCACCGACAACCGGCGCGCCGCTCGCTCGCCTACCACTACTAACCGCACACACTATCGCTTCATTTATTACCGCAGATAATAGGCGGTGCCGCATTGACTGCGATCACCGCAACCATTAATTAAGAAAAGACGAACCATCGGCGTCGCCGCCGGTATTAACCTGACCATATGTGGCCTAATTACTGAGCCCTATCGGCGTCATCATTGATCCGTTATGAACTATGCACATTTGAAGAGCGAATTAGATAAAAGTATCGTACATAACATAAATATGGTTAAGCTAACTGTATTTGTATTTCGAGACCCGTTTAAATGATCTCATTTTCATTCAAGCTTCATACATTACGTGCAGCTATACAGTTGTTGCAAAAATAGCAAACTGGGACGCGTGTTCTCGCTCCTACTTCTATTCAGTGCGTATATGAAATAACAGATAAATAGTTTTCTTCGATTTCTTGCGGTCCATTAAGAAAAAGACAATCGTAACAGAATCATCGTCTGTATAGTGTACTCTTCAAGAGCAAAGTATGAAACCAAGTTTTCTGTTTTTATCATCAAAACTATTACGTTGATTTATGAACCCAATAGCAAACGTTTTTAGATACAACTATTTCACTACCTATGCAGCTTAATAATAACAGAGGTTTTAGCTATGTACAGCTCAAAAGAAGTAAACAGCACAGTACCATCACACGGCCATTAACTAAACAGAAAACACTATCACATATCACATATCAGACTATTTCATAGTGTCTAAGCAGGTATATTCACATACATGTATATACCAAGATAGTTTTAAATGAAACCTTTAAAAAAATCTACATACACAATGTACCAAAACATAACATTGTTTTCAACAGCCGCCATAATTATTATGATCGTTACTTTAATATCCCTAATAGTGAATACAAAAAACATTCAAATATAATATTATTATAAGCCATGGGAATACCACAAAAAGTTCCAGTTCTGTGTATTCTTAGAGGGGCACGATGACTTGAGAGGGGCCACGTAATGTTTTTATGACTTTACGAATAATAAATTGAAGGCCGACTCGGTGTATGAATTTTAACACAATAAATTATAGGGTCTGATAATCTTAGAGAAAGGTATCAAATCTTTAGACCGGTCGGCTACACGGTATACGACAATAAAGACTATATAAAAAATATTGAACGTTTTAGATAAAGACGAATAAATGTGTGGGTTCGTACCGTTCAAATACGAGCCGGGCTCGCGCAAGTAACCCTTACGCTCATTATACAGTCCCCTTCACAAAAAAACCTGATTGTTCAAAAGGATAAGAAGTGGCTACAAGTTGAATACACATAATATTGCTCTATATTTAACTCGATTATATTTTAGTTCTATTTTATAGAAGGTCTCCTAGCAAATTAATTAACAATACTCAAAACAAAATTGAACATGTTTATACAAAAAAAAAACAACATTATCATTAAGAAGCAGTGATAGTCTAGTGGTTTGGCTTACTGTTGCCCTCTCCGGGGATCTGGAGTTCGAACCTGGCACACGACTCTGACGTAAATTAGATAACTTATATACCTACATATTTTAATTAAATAAATATTGTAAGTCACTGCTGTTATAATGTATTGTAATACTATATAAACATTGAATTTAAGAACGCATAATATTTTGGGGCGATACATAAAAAGTTTCACTTTAAAAATTAAGTAAACGATTTATATTCTGGAAATGAAATTACTGAGAAGAGTGATAATTTAAAAAGAAATTGGTGTACTTGGTGGAACCATCCTATGGGGATTGTAACTGAATTGGTGGAATCAAGGCTGTGTATTTTACAACTTTATTCACCATAATGATGATGTTTACATAAAGACAATTACATTAAAATAAAATGACCGATAGAGAATGCTACTAGGCATTCTCTATGTCCACGTATTGTATAAAAATCAATAAATAGTAGATAAATAAATGTAAATAAAGAAGAAGATAATGCTGTATAGGGATCCATATTTCAATAAACAGTGGACTGTGACTAGCCTAGGCATAGCACTGATTGTTAATAAGCAATATTTTCCAAATTGTACAACAATGTTAAAAAGTCATTTTAATTACCTGTTTATGGACAAGTAATTGGATGAGAAATTAAACAAAGATAATACTTTCATGAGAAAAGCCATAATGAACCCTTCGAATGGTAAAAGAAATCTCAAAAAAGAGTAGTGGTTTTGAAGAATACCCTGTAATCTATAATATATACATATATAAGAGGTTTTCCATGTATATAGTGACTCATCATGATATCTCTGGAACTATAAGTCGTAGAGAATTGAAATTTGGCAGGAATATTTTTTTCGCTAAGTAGAGATCAGCTAAAGAACAGCTTTTATGAAATTCCACCCCCC
This sequence comes from Agara belti belti, assembly GCA_018245935.1. Lineage (NCBI taxonomy): Eukaryota > Metazoa > Arthropoda > Insecta > Lepidoptera > Hesperiidae > Agara > Agara belti. The sequence goes on from DWEM01000016.1 coordinate 29,967, forward strand.
AATGAGGATTGCGAGGGCGCAAACGGTGGCAAATTTATACATCCAAACTACAGCTCCTACAAACCTGAAATTTGGTAGGAATATTATTTTTGATACGTTGAGGTGACCTAAAAACACATTTTACGAAATTCTACCTCCAAAGGGGATTACGGGGGCGGAACGATGTCGCGGGCAAAAGCTAGTTACACATAAAATCACAAAGCTGCGGTTTCTTTCATTTTTAAAGTTTACAATATTTTCGTTTAATATGCACACCTCATGACGAACAAACCAAAAGATTTCTGGTAGGTACCTATGAGATTACTAAACGAGACCGAAAAAACAAAACCTGCTTTGTCGCCCATTATACATAGAATACAAAAAATGTGGCAAGTGTGTCAAGAACAGAAGTTCGGGTCAGGAAAACTAGGAAAAGAAATAAACACAAAAAAACTAGAAAGACAAATATTTTCAGAAATATTGCAATTACAGTCAAAGAGGTTTAAATCAATTGCAATTAGCACAGTCGTTACTAGCAATAGCATGTGATGTACTATGTGTGATGCTGCACATTGTATATGGCTATCAAATTACCATATTACCCTTTTATATAGATATAAAATTATGAGTTAATAGTGTAAAACTTATGTCATCAAAAACTAGTTTAAGCCATTCGAAAATCCTTTATATACACAAAGTATCATGTAAAGAATTAAATAGAAGAATACAATGATCCAAAGATTTCCTGTATGTTCATTACTTTCTCCAGCACAAAAGGAAATATTTCAATGACACAGCTCTGGAACTCCAATACAACTGACACCTATAGAAATTAATGTTAAAAAAAAAGTATACAAAACAAGCTGTTAGTCCGCCATATTGGAAATGACGTCATTTTATTTTTTGTATTTTCTTAGCAATACGTTTTATTTCATACCCATATCATGGGGGTGCAAAAATAAATTGGTACGCCATCTTGGGCCGCCGCCATATTGTATTTTAAATAAAAAATCACTAAGCTAATCATGCATTGTCTCAGATAAAAATGTGTATGCAAATTTCTGGTGGGTAAGCTTGAACCTTTGCATCTGAAAGCATGTCTTGCCGCATTGGCTATGTATGGCCACAACAGTTAGTTTTGTGAATTTATTACCTTGACAAAGGGCAGGTATTTACTTATAGTGATACGAAATAACAATTGGAAACTCCAAATTTGTGTGTTGTACATATCTTCACTTAACCAGGAGAAATGTAGGGCATACTCAGCTTCTCTGATCATTTTAATCTCGAAATCAAAAAGCTAACAAATCGTAATTGAAAGACTAATTTTAATAGTACCAATTATGTGAAATCTCATGTAAAGTGAATAGTTGAGATTTTGAGTAAGGATGTGATATTGGTATGATAACAATTCAGCACCTGACCTCCATCTCCATCAGGTAAGCAGACTACCCTGGATGCTGACAAGTAAACAAATGCATCAACTGGTAGTTCCAGCCCAAAGATACTGACAAATATGTATCATATTAAATGGGCGCAAGTAATACTGTTAATTTTATCAATAGTTCACTTACCTTTGTTCGCGATCGCCCTTGACCTCTCTTCACTGCCTGATCATGATTTGTATCATCACTTTTAGTCTTTTTCACATTAACATTGCTAGTCTTTGAAGCACAAAGTTTATCTTTAACATTACTTTTTGAAGCATTGTCTTTATCACTCAGTTTGTCATCATCACTGTTGCTCTTGGTGTTATTTCTCCCAGTTTTGGCAGGTGTCTTCTGTGGAGAACATTTTGCCGGTAATGCTTTCTTAACAGCCTTTAATGGCAAATCATCTTCACTGGAGGAATCCGATGAGCATTTGCTGCAGGATTCTGAACTGGAACTAGTATCAGACAACTTTTTCTTGCTAAGTAATTTGTCTTTCAAAATTTTCAAGTTCCTGATACCCTCCGGTTTCTTCTTTACAGATGGCTTTACAGCTTTTTTGGCTGAATTCTTTCTGTGTGGAATGGCAGCAATTTTTAATTTCAACCCTGTGTCACAAGATGTGACTGAGAAGTGTGGCTTCCGTGTAGCACTTTGTTTAGTACTAGAGCACTCCCAGTCACTTCTGGAACATTCACTACTGCTGCTGTTCTGTAATAGATAAGAGAATGACATACAGGATCTTTAAGGTGAAGTGGAATAATAAAACATATTTTGTTACAGGTTTAATATGAATCATGAATGTATATGTTTATTGTTAGATTATTTTGTGTGCAATTAAAAATAACCCAAATTTGCATGAAAGCCGCACAGAGTTCATTTGTTGAAAATTCATTGAAACTCTATTTCAAAACAATTCATCGTTATTATCACCATGGTCGCCAACACCTCTATATTTATTCATTTAAAAATTATAAATCATCACTTAATAAAGAGTATTAATTTAAGGACAATCACATTACCAACCTCGGAATCACTATTGGAGTCCGAATCGCCACTAGAATCATGGGTTTTTGGCACCTCTGTGCCCATTTCTGAAACAAAACATGATAACTATATTAACAAATATAACTTTCAGCAAATCACAGTGCAGCAGCAAGGTGGAGCATGCTGCAGGTCTACCACAGTTGTGATATCGACTTACACCCAGCAATGGAAGATAATCAGGGTTTTAACCAGCCAGTAACTATGAATTATGAAACATAAAAGAATCTTACAGACAGGCTGACTTATATAAACAAATAAACAAACCTCATTCTCAAATCACTAAAACAAACTCAACCCAAGTTCTACAACACTGATTTTATTGAAAGAACTCACATTATAAGATATGTAAAATAGATTCAGTACTTTCATACACTTGGATGAGATTTTTACTTGAATTACAAATTTTTGCAGAAAGTTATTCATATGAAATGAAAGGTATTCATTTCAATAAAATGAACCTAAATTCATAATAGATATGTAAAGGAAATTTTATAAAATAACCAATAACATTTAAGTATAGCAATATAAAGATGTAATATCAATATAATGTACAGTAAACTGAAAAATGATTACATGCAGGTGACCACAACATATATTTGTAAGTGAAGAGGTTTACTTGTAAATAGAACTAGTGGTTACAAATGAAGAATTATGAATCAGATTTAAACAAATAATGCTTACAGGACAAACATAAGAGCAACCAAATATCTATCACTTGTTGATTCTAACGATAAACAATAACCTGACTCCCGACTACCGTTTTATATTTGTTTTGGTCTGATAATACAATTGCTTGATGTCATAGCACATAACCACAAAAATCGTTTTAAACATGAGATAAGCCTGTACGTATCATGAACTAAGAAATTAAAGATGCGTATAAAAATACGAATCAGAATGTTAACAAGCTGAATTGGGATCTAATGACGCTACTATGCTTACTAGACGAATAGAGTACTTACTTCAAGGTTGGTCAAGATATTTCCAAATGTACTAGCACGAATTCCTTCATTTCAATCACGGGATACATGAAAACATGGGTATATTCTGAAAAAAATTAAGATAACAGCGATTCAGAGGCAGAACGCACAGTTGGAACAATAATATAAGTATCGTTTTCTCCTCAATAGTAATTTGTCGAAATGACAGATCAGACGACACTCGCTGAACCAGTTTTATTTAACCATGTACATGACTTAAAAAGCGATTTAGTTAATAATATCGTTAATAAACAATATAGGTATTAATATAAAACTTATAGCTTCGTCTTGATATGTAATTAGTCACTTTTAACGGTTTTTCACGACATTGGCGCCAAATAAATGCATACGTTTACATTCATAGGGAGAATGAAATCATAATTGATAATTAGGTTATGGATGTAACACCACACGTAAAATAAATAAACATAAAATTATCAAACTAACCATTTACTTTAAAGTTCCTCTTATTGACAACGATTATAAAATTATTTCACT
>DWEM01000017.1:0-33852 GCA_018245935.1 Agara belti belti
CTATAAGAAACTCGGATTTATGTACTTACAAACCAGGCTATGTAATTCGTAGCGCTTTGCATGGCAACCGCACTATAAGAAACTTAGAATTAGTACAAATCACATCATTAGTACCGTGTTATACGGAGACTAATAAATACAAAAGACAAGATAAATAATAAATTATTTTTATTGAATTGAAGATTTCGTTCTGAAAGTACCGCGTTATAGGAGGGCTGTCGCAATTTCATCTCCGCGTTATATGGAAACCGCGTTCTGATAGTACCGCGTTATAGGAGGGTTGAAGGTATTACCGTTTACAAGTTGACAGGGCTGACGTATGCGCTATCTGTCATATCTTCTAAGCGTGTATATAAGAATGTATTTATTTGGAAGGTCGATTTCGCAACCCTACCCACATTAGCACAAGCCGCGGCTGTAACGCCCCCATTGTTTACGTGCTAGCAATATCGCCTAAAAGCCTACTTAACTTTGAGAGATCTTATTCTTTTGTTATATAGCGTACACTGGATAGACGTGTGTATATAGATTCTTATATTCCAGACTAGCTATCGCTCGCGGCTTCGTCCGCCTTTTATTCCCACGTCATACTGTTATTGTGTTCATAACACCATCTACAGATAGCGCTTATTAGTTATGTTTTCCCATGAAAATCAGATATTTATTTCGCGAATAAAGTGGCCTGTGTCCCTCTCCACCCCTTCAACTATATCAATACCAAAGATCACATCGATCCGTTGCTCCGTTTTGACGTGAAAGAACGACAAACAAACAGACTTTCGCATTTATAATATTAGTACAGATTTATATAGTTATCGCACAGGAAACATTTTACACGAGACAATAGGATAAAAATAAAAATAGAACGGAATTTTACAGGCAGTTCGAAATGCGAGAAATTTGGAAAACAAATATATCGTGTTCACGACGTAATATTTACGTTACGTTACTACTTACTACGTTACTATATTATGATTAATAACTATGAAAATTTGTGTGTGATTATGTGTGTACACCCTTTACTCGTTTGTGCTGGTTGCCTGGACGAAATCGCTGCGTATCTGTTTATACATATTGGGTAAATACTTATGTCCCGCGGTTTTACTCGCGTAGATTTCGACGCCGCAGAAATATCGGAACAAAAATACCCAATGTTTATATCCAGGCGAAGTTTCGAACTATGTATAAATACCAAATTTCATCACAATCGGCGAAGCGGTTAGGCCGGAAAAAGGTAACGGATAGACAGAGTTACTTCACATGTATTATACATATAAACCTTCCTATAGAATAACTATGTTTATTGATGAAAACCGCATTAAAATCCGTTCCATATTTTGAAAGATTTAAACGCACAGACGGCGGGACTCAATTTTGTTTTATACTATGTAGAGATATTTCTGTAAGCATCATTACAGTAAAGTTTATTATTATAATTATGATTTCACTCTACGACCTTTGCTTTTCCACTCAATATTGTATCGCACCGCTTCTGTACATGTACTGTACATGTCTACATTTTTGTATACAGGCAATATAGGGTAAAAGCCAGCGCGCGGCGGCTACTTATCTCCGGACCGCGCGCCCGCCCGCAAATGTTGCCTTTTCTGAAAATTCGTGCTTTGTATTGCGGATCTGTCGGGATATTTATTGCACGGTTTATGGAGCAAAACGCGAGATCAAATATAATAATCTTGCGTTTCACTTTATACTTTGATCTTATCGCTTTACGATAGTTCTGTAGTTGCTCGCAGTACCTAAACATGACTTTAATAAATATTTGATGTGATTAGTGACTAGTGGTAATGTAATTTACCCGAATAATAATAATCAATTTCTCTTCTACGTACTTACATACACTTACAATCACGCGTATTTCATTTCGTTACGTTGTCATATCAAAATGGCGGCACTAACTGTCAACTGCCACATTACAGCTCGGGGAGTAGACAAACAAATCAAACCAAAACATTTATTTATTGCTTGTAAAATATAAAATTTGTCACTGATCTTCTGCATCCATCCACTGATCTTATTGCAAACTTGTAAAATAGTAATTAGCGACTGCCAATAAACGCTGCAGAGATTTGTCGCTCGTCAGCAATGACCGAGTTGCCCTGTTTTGAAAAGAAATAACGCTGAACAATATATCGTTTACTATTCTGTTTCATGCAACATTCCGTAATGATGTAACAATGTTGATAATTCCGAGTGGCCCGTAAGTTCAGTGGTCGGTGAACCTTACCGCTGAGCCGGATTTCTGAACTGAGCAATGACTAGGTAACGATGACATGAAAAATTAATAAACAGATCTCAATCTATGTACTTCGCTTCATAAATACCCGTTTCAAGGAAACGCAAATCTTTATTAAGTGCAACTGTACCGACATCCTGAAACCAAAATTTACATCAAAGTGTACGCTAGTTCTTTAAGATTTATTGGAAACACGGGCCTGTGCAATGCTAATGGCCATATGCTAAACATAATGAAATTTCCGCCGGCCACGGAGAACATAGCCGGGGCGGCCCCGAAATCAATTCAGGAGCGGCAGCATTATCCGGGTCCGGGGCGAACTGGGGCCAACGTTTTTAATTAACCGCGTCCAAACTGTACATCGAACAACGCCTGACCCATAGCAAAGCCGGTGATGAAAATATATGCTTGATGTTATCAGAATTATGATTATGAAATGAATTGTACATAGTTTCTATAGGAAGATAAAGTTAAATTGATTCCAAATTAGGCACTTAAATGCTTGTATCATTGTAACCGGTCAGCTGATAAATATGCTGATTAAAATCTATAATAAAGCTTCCGTTTTAAATGTTGATAGATAAAGTTGACCAAATCAGACACTGGTGGATAAGGGAGTCAAAAGTTTGAAGAGAGCGATGAATGTAGGAGAAGCACGACAGGTCTGTAACACTATTTGGGGAGATATTTTGGCACCAGGTGATCTCTGCCTACCCCGTCGGGGACCTGGCGTGATGGTAGAAGAGTAACAATAATAACAATGTCCATCGCTCCTGTTTCCCCTCTCGTTTGCCCGTTCCGTTATAGCAACATTATTCTCAAATCCGAATTGAGATTTAGTCACTAAAAATCCAGGACATTATTTCTTTGTTCGCATTTTTCGAACCGAACGATTAGGGGTTTTGAGGGTCACTTTGGGGTCTATTTGTATGTGAATAGGGGTCCGCAGTTTGCGGAGGACGCTGCAAAAGGGGCATTTAAATTGTTCGTACGTAAATAAGTGGTCGAGATTGTGGACCTTCGGCGAAATACTTCGTTGGGCAAACAAGCTATCTATATCAGATGCTTTACTGCGAAATTTTTGTTAGCAATTCTTTTAGTATAAATCGACATATTATTTTATTACAGTTACATTAACAAATTAGGTGTACCTTTTCGCTGAGTGTAAAGTTATAGGTAATTTTGTTTTCGCCGACTTCTCTCTCTCTGTTTTATTTATTAGAATGTAATACATAGTCTAATATACGAAAACATTTCATCATATTAGTATGTGACGTTATTAAAAGAAAAATGCAAGTTTTTACGAGTAGCTTTGAAAGCCATACATAAATTGGAGATTTCTTGCATTGCTACGTGGATATTTTGGGAATGCCAGTAGTAAAAATTTTGTGATTGCCAGCCATTGTATGTACATAGTTTAACTATAAGACAAACAAGGTGTTGTATGCCCAATGGGTAGACTATTTTAAATTTTGGTTCCTATAGTTTTACAATTTTATTTACAACCAACAACAATGGAAACATCAATCGTCAAAAATGGCATTTTGTTCAAATTACTTAATTCATAGTAGCCAGTCTAAGAAGTATACAGGGAGGATACAGGGAATTTGCATATCTATACGAAATCGGAAAGCTAAACGTAAACAGGCATTTTCTAAGCAAGCGTACGTCTTAGACTGCATCTCACTTACCATCATTTTAGATCGTAGTCGAACTCAAGCCCATCTTACAATAAAATAAAAGCTATCACTTTGTATTCCAACTCGTAGTTAAATAATAAATAAATAAAGCCCCTGAATCTCGCGGCGGTATGAAAACCTACTCGTAACTAAGTTGAGCGATAAAAACGCCATTACCTTTACGAGTTTCCGGCGCCAGTAAAAGTTTTACCTTATTTTTTTTTATTATCGTATTATCTTCTTTGCATATCAACTTCAGATAATATTGCACGGTGATAAATATTGTTACTAAACTTGAAGCTTTTTGTTAATTGCGATTCCTATACATCAGCTTTTCGAATTCCACTGCTGGACATAAACATCCTCGTCCTGGCTTTCCGAATGATGATGATGACCTGGCGTGATGATATAATAATAATAATAATGGAGTTATAAAATCGTTCATAATAATGTTCACTAGTAATAAACTAACAACGACATAAAACACAGTTTATTATCATCTAATTAAACATGGCTTTAGTATAATGTACGAAGTAATTATTGCTGATCCTTCGAGCCGGATACTTTTTTTAATCACGTACTTCAGTATCTTTTTTTAATATGCTCCATTTAACAAGAAGCAAAGGCTTTGAATAGGGGTCGTGCTCGCGAGCAGTGAATAATCGCCGTCTTGGCTTATAAAGATATCGACGGTATCTTTTATAACATAGTTTATGAACTTTTCAAAGTGAACTATTACCTTGTTAGACTGTTTTCCATTATACACCAAGGCATACTGCTTTGTGTAGTCGATTTTATTATGTTTAAACTTGTTAAAGCATGCCCCGATCTTTATTGCTTTTATTATATCTTACAGGAAACTAGCGTGATATAAAATTTGAAAATGAAAAAAGCGGGAATTTTATGAGCATTTTAAACAGATACAGAGTAAAATTCTTTTTTGGTCCTTCGAGTCAGACAGTTGTAACAGTTGTTAAATGCAAATTATCTTTATATACATATAATGAAAATTATTTATCTGTGTTTATACCGCTAGAAAACAATTGAACGTCTAAGCATGAGACATTCCCTTTACGACGCAGAATCGTTTGAAGATGGTTTTAGGTTATGTACTTTTTCCATTCACACATTTTAAATACTGTCATTTTATTTTTGATTATTCTTGTTATTGTTTATAATAACGGCCGGTGCCTTATTCATAGGGATATTGTGATAAAAATTTAGAAATATTCAATTAATTTACTCGTAAATCATATTTAGACCAGTCAAGTATATATTTATGCTTTGATGTGAAATTGAATTCAACAACCAACATCAAGTCAATATATGTCACGAGTCAATCCATAGCAACTACATATAATACATAATAAAACTTGGCTTATAAATGTTATGTACGTGTTTTTTTACAGTGACGGACAGTCTCAATGGCTTTTATTAAAAACGACAAAATTTAAAGTGATGAATATTGTATTAGCAATCCATCAGCGTGCGGAATTCGATTACAAAATTACTGCTACAAAAATTTCGCTGCAAATTTTTTATAGGACGTGTTATGTATGGTAAAATTGCCAACGAAAACGGTCGCATCGCCGGGCTCGTTAAAAACGGGACAAAAGCTATTACGATCGGCATTAAAATTAAAAGAAAGTGTTCTAGACTGACTGGTATCTCGGTCTAGGGATTAAAAATTTACCTAATACTTACCTTTACATCGCAGTACACTAATGAAAATATGATCTGTATATAAATCTCGTCACTGAAATGTTTTTTATTCGACCCTTTCGTTGTTCTACTGCTGAACACAGGTAGGAGACCTCATAATGAGAGGATTTTAGGCCTTAGTCTACCACGCTGGCCAAATGCGGATTGACAGACTTCACACCCCTCAAAAACAGAATTTTTATGACATCTCTAAGGTGTGCCGGTTTGGGATTTGAACCCAGACCCCCCCGCAGTGAGGGGTTGAATTTCAAACCACTTGACTATCACTGCTTATCCGCGAAATGTATAAGCAACAAATTACGCATATAAACAACAAACATATGGCCAGCCTTCAAAACTAGCTAAGAGCCTTAATTCAATTTACACTTCAATCATTCGGTCAGGCGTCGGAGGGAAATCGCACAAATCCGGTACCGATGTGTACCAAGGCGAATGCGTCGAACGCACAGTGTTAATGGAATTTACCGCAGCAGCGTGTGACGGGAGACAACACACTAATCCGCCAGCGGTCACCGCTTATCAAATTAGGGACCCTCGTCGCCGGTGACCCGCGAAACGCGAATCGACGTCCGGACCTCCTCCGTCTCCACTCCAGAACGCTTTACGACGTTAAGTTTTTAACTGCGTTACGCTGCGGCACGTGATTGCGTTACGTTAAGTGTTAAATGCGTTAAGCTCACTAAAGAAATTAGATCTGAGGAATTACTAACGTGTTTGTCGTGTCATGTCATTGGTGTACATAATCTTGGGTGAACGATTTAAACAGTCGAAAACTCGTTTTGATATCCAAACATTGTTACTTAACCGTCGATCATAAATCTTATACTCATCTCGTGTAAGGTGAGCCTTAAAATAATGACCATCCTAAACAAACAATTGAAGCACGTATAAAATGGCAAAAACACTTTTTCATTTCTTAACCAACTGAAAATGTTCTAAAATAAAAGTTCCTCTTGAAAATCTATTATAAGTCATGATATTTTAGCTCAGATATTAAATGGTAGAGCGAACGCTATAGTATTCATCGTGGCATCTGAAACTCAATAACCAGCGCTCCGGGCGGTCAGCGCCCTGTTTACAGCGGGAACAGGTGAGAGCAACGCTGAACATGTTACGCTCAGAAATTGAGTTATGCGGACGGACTTTGACTAACTTTTTCACGATGTGCAGCGAGATTTTTGAGAAGTAGTCGAAAAATTATTTTTCGGAGCACAAAATTTTTTGTTGGTAGAAAATTGAATATTGTCCTTTCAATATGTACCGGCTCAAGTAATGAACATGCACGTTCAGTTCATGATTTAAAATGAGCCATACCGCTAGTAATAATTCAATGGAAATTTTGAAACTATTAATAATATAGCAACAACAAACATAATTACATGAACATCGTGTTCCTAAAACAGCACAAACACAGAGAGGTGACTAAAATTCGCGTTGTACAAAAAAAAATCACTCCGCAAACGACCAACAAAATAATTTACATGTGCAAGCACCCTCGAGCATAATAATGTTGCACCGCACTATTATTTCAACTGTTATTCAAAACGACTAAAAAAAAACCGCGCGAACATAATGAAGCAGAAGAAAATAACAGTTCTCATAACAATTATTTTGCCGCACATTTAGTTCTGCTACAGTTCAAACAGGGTTTTCGCGAGCTTGCCAACATAATTATGAAACTCCGGCTTTGCTCGAGTTTTCTACGTGGAATACATTTTTTACCCTCAGCGCCCGCTGAAGATAAATAACGCAGCCGTTAGCCTGGATCACCAGTTATTTAATAACTATTTTCATCGCCACTCTAACAAATTGAGCATTTGCTGTCGGATCACTTGTCGTTGTTTTTAAATCATAAAACAGAGTTATAGACACATTTTTAATTATAGCAAAAAGTTTTACATTTTACATTTTACACATACATTGAAACACAATGTGCCTTATGTTAGTCCCCTAAATAATGAGGTAGACGTGAGACTTATTATATTCGAAATAATTCTAGTTGAACTGAATTTACGAAATCATCAATATATTGTACAAACGGAATATATAAGCCTCTTAAATATAATGTACAATCATTTGTTCACTTGTTGTTCAATATTGAAACACAAAATAAAACGTGAAATATTAATCTTGCCGTCAAAGCTCAAAGCTAACGTGGCCTTGTACTACGCCGATAGTTTTGTGAAACAATTAATTCACATTAATACCTATAGTTAAGGTACCGACACAGTAAGTGGGAAAAGAAGTCTTCAATCACTTTCTCCAAATCATTCTTCAGTTTTCTAATTACAATTATCTTGACCAAAACTCGCCTCAAATATCTGATTCTAAACTACGAAGAGCTCGTACTATGGTTACCCGGGCTGATAAAAATACACAAATAAAATTTTAAATGTATACAGATAATTTTAGAAGCAGATATTCTTTCTCATCCTATAAAAAATCGTTATGACTGGATGCCGAACCGACCACCTTCGGCTTTGCAGTCAATGTCACTCACCGCTGAACCGAAAAGCCATTCTTACTCCGGTGACGATCAAATAAGGTTAATACCTTGCTGTTATTAAATTCCATTTGGCTCACCTGAAGAAGATCGTAGTAGTCTATGAGGATTTCTAAAGCGGAGCTGATCCAATAAAATCCGTCTTTGTAAACAGTTGGCATCAAGATCAATTCTGGTTTAACATCGTCCTTGGCAAAAGGAGCACCTGAAATTGAAATTCCCCGGTCGTCAACGCGCGGTGGTGCTTTGTCGTGTCTCCGAGACCGTGAAACGTTTAATTGGAGACAGCTTCTAGTGAGAAATGTCGCGCTTCAGCCATTTGCAATATTACAAGTCGCTTTGATCTTGAAAACGTTCAGCGAGATGAATTTAATTATTCTGTTTATTTACTTGTCTCTCTACTTGGCTGTTCTTATGTAAGGTCGTAGCAGCCGATTTGCTAGTGTTCATGACAGTGTTCGATCTAGTAGCGACCTGTGACATTAAAATGTCAATGACACCAGTACAACTACGTGACAATGCTTAACCATTCTCTTCGCAATCTGATTCTCGCTAGTCGTTCGAACATTGGAATAGATAGATATTTCCACGATGCGGTACAATTGGTTTTTTTTAAAACAACATTAATATATAGAAAGAGTATTCAATATTGACAAATATTTAACATCTTCTTTAGTGTTGTAAAGACACCATGAGATATGTGTTACATTATTTGGCTGTTATTCTGCATAAGGTAAAGGATACTTAGATAATAATAAGATGTGATAAAGATCGGATAGCCATCTTGAACGAATTCCATTCTTAGGAATATCCGGGACAGGAGAAATGGTATATGGCAGCAACCATCTTTGCATCCCATTGCTGGGCTTGGGTGTATCCTGCAATTGTGGGCTTGGAGCATACTTGCGGTCACCCATCCAAATACCAACCGGATCCTGTGTGACTCAACTTGGCAATTCCTTTAAGATCTCAACAGCGTCGGGACTCCAAAAGATATATTGGCCTATTTACAATCTTGAAATCCAAATAGCAGTTCTGGATCAATCATAAACAGGTAGAATATCCGTGAAATGCTAGGTCCGATTTTGCAAAATAAAGGGCGATAATATTAATTTTAGCAAAAAATTCGTTTAAGATCAAAACATTCTGAGAAATATATTTTCTACCAAGTGGCTACAGAATATTTCATTGTTAACCATTTTTTTTCACATTTCGAGCCAACGTTCTATTCAAAGGTGTTCTTTGATGTTTGTTAAATTTAACGTAATTGCAAATATACAATTTCGAGGGCAACTCTCGCGAGTGAAATAAGAAGCCCTGAGTTTTCATTACGTCAAATAAGGTTTTTACCTTTTAAGGCTTCTGCTTTAGCACGAGCGACTCACAATTGAACAAATAAATAAACCAATAATGAAATTGTCGTTACACAAAGGGAAGTAATAAATATGAACTAATATAGAAATGTAATAATTTGTTTTGTTCGACGCCTAACCTGCTTTATTCGGGAAGTCATATTAATTTCGTAATATTCAAATTCAAATTGTTTTATTCATTATAACTGAACTTAGATATTTGTGTACTGCTGTGATCTCTTAATATTGTTGGTCATTGTAACTATATTACTTGAAAATAAAATTAATAATTGAACATAGCTCAGAAGTCGAGGCATAGTCGATATTTGTTATACCACCTACACATGTGTAAATAGGAGATGTGGGTCACATATATAATTGTTGACCAAAGTTCGACGTCATCTATCCATCTTAAAGGGCTGACGTTCTTTCTGGGATTGGTAGCAGAAATCTTCATTCAATTTGTTGAAGCATCAGAGAGTGCTGAATGTAGATGAAGCACGGCAAGTCCGTAAGGGTAGAGTTATTTGGAACTACATAAATGTTCTCTGCCTATCCCTTTAAGGGCCTGATGTGATGATATAACAATAATATCATTACGCATTATGGAACGCTTTAACCTTAGTGTGCTGGCATTCCACATTCACGTAACACGTAAAGAGTTACTTCCAAACGCAGCCGAAAACCTTCGAACAGAATAAAATGGGTACAACCCTCGCAACCCCAAACATTTATTAGTCAATACTTCGAAAGTAACCAATCAATTACACCGAAACTTTATAGGGGATTTGAAACTATTTAACCGAACTACTCGCACGATCCATTTGCATATTTGCGAAACGCCAATAGTTTTAGTTTGTTCTCTTCGAAACAGTTCATAGTCAATCGTTCGCGGTGCGACGCTGTAGTACCTGCAAACGCTCTATACATATTTGATTATGGAGAGCTGTTGACCTCCCTTTGAAAGGAAAGTCTCTCGGAATAATTGTTTTACCAGAAAGCTTATTAGATTAGTCGAGGACGCATTATTATGTTGGGTATTATTATCCCCGTCTCCAAATGCCCACCTTAATAGGTTTCTACGATTTAATTTCTCAAAAACAAAAGAAAAAGTCTCAGCGCCGCCTCGAGAACGAACGGTTCTTAGCTTGTTGTGAATTTTTTATTGTACATTTGATGCTCGTCGACATAGCATTTTGAAATGGTTGATTTTCTTCTATTTGTTTTGATAGAATTTGAGAAGAGCAAAATAATTGGAGTTTATGGGATTTTTATTACACTTTCGTTTTACTGGTTCGATGGTCTGATTGGTTGGGGAAGCTAGCTCTTCATTCGCGGCTGTGGATTCGATTCTCGTCGAAGACAAATTTTTGTGTATTGAGCATACATATTTGTTCTGTCTTTAAATGTTAAAATTATCGATGAAAATATGTATTTAACAACTATTTCGGTACTTTAAAAGCTGTCTGGTTATAACAATACAAGCTCATGTACAAAATATTCATTGGTACACTTTTCTAAAAACAATACGCTTTATTTTAGTGAATTTGTTACTATTGTAGAAATCGGTAAATATAATCGGCGTCTTAATACCTTCAACCCTTACGTAGATTGAATTCCCCCTTGCAGCCGCCCCTGGCCCGCGGCCTCAACAACGAAAACAACCTCAATAAATAGGCCAAGGGTGTAACGGTTATTATACGATACTAATAACCAACTTACTTTCCATCACAAAACTAATCCTGGACGATAATTTTGGAGTATATAAAACAAATTTCGTACCCAAAATAATATTGTTATTACTACCATAATAATTCAAGTTCGCTAATCAACCACTGGAACAGCAGATCCGTCTGTAATACATTATCAGAATAAATAAAATAATATAATAGATAATAAATTATTTAGCAGAGTGATATTTAAAACAAGTATATAATTATGTATATTTATTAGTATAACATCCAAATATAATCCCAAAATATAAGTTTACAATTCCGATTGTAATTTCAAGATATTTTTCCAAATTATTATTATAATTATAGTTGTTTTAAAGTAATACCATGCACTCTAATACATTATTTGCTTTGTTTCAGACCGGCAAGCACTTTCATCGTACGTCACTCCTCATCAAAGCCTTCAATCACAAGTTTAGATTGGACTTGGAGCTTAACACGTGAGTAGCGGCTTTTTGATTTAAACTTCGAAGTTACGCAAACATTGTGATAATGCAAAGTCTGGCATCCGCTGTTATGACACTTAAGCGATAAGCTTTCTACAATCTAAGAAGACATAACGTATTATCTCCTACATGTAAGTGTAGGTAACTTTAATGGAATTTTTATGGTATTTATTTTAATTATTGTTTAGACATATCCATATTTTATTTTATTTCAATTTTATTCAACTGCACACCATACTTATGGCAGAATATACGAATTTTTTGTTTTTAAACACTTACATGTGCTGTATTATGGTAGTAAATATAATGTTTTATTTCAATTGATTTATTTATTTTAACGTAATTCTTTTGTCGGAATCTCAAGTCCCGAGAATTACAATAGTAAAATTCAATTTGTGAAAGGGACGAATTTTAGCGGAATTCTAAATTTACATTTTGATTGCAAAATATTGTATTACAATTTAAAGTTCAATTTAATCTCTGATCTATCACAAAATCGTTGTACTGTTAAAATAGTTTAACGAACAATAGCTTTGATTGGCATTCGAAGCGATTTTGTGATGTAGTTTTGAATTTATTATTTCCGAAAATCACGCCACAAATTTCACAACCGCCACATTTTCGTAATTGCTATGGTTTAAAACTGTATAACATAATTTAATTCAATTAAATCAAATTTAGTAATAAACGTACATACATTATAAACTGCTTATAAAATAACTTACTATAGGTATTAAAAAAAACTATAAACTGTAATTCTTAAGTTAGTTTATACTACTTGTGTAAGTATACAAATATCTATTATCTGTAAGTGCCTGATAGGCCTTTTTATGAAATAAACGCGATTATGTTTCAAAGTGTTTCCTCACTCGAACTACATAAAGGGTATCTTTAGACAAATGGTGTCACTCTATCTTTTTCGTGTTACGTCATTTCGAATGTTTCTATATCACCAAAAACATTATCTACTATTAGGACTTCGTCTGTTATTAGTGTATCGTTCCCTTGTTTTAACATTCAGCCCGCGCGCTTCCCATTCCGAGTAACGGACCCTCGATATGAAGTGTAAAAATATAATTTGCGGTGTTCGGGCTCCGCGATGCGATAACGTAACGAATTTACGGCGAAACTTTCAAATGGTGACCTTTAATGGTATTGTTTTCGGGTCTCACAGCAAAATGTGCGACCTCGGACCAGATAACGTTAAATTATATAGGTACAATTCGATAATGTATCCTTCATTTATATGAAAATTACTAATTGTATTCTTGTAAATCGAACGCTAATTTTATAGTTTTCCATTTTTGAATTTTTGTTATACATCATTTTTAATTGTATGTCTAAAATACAATGTAACCTTTGCAGTTTCAAAATACACTTTTATTGTTGTATACACATAATTTAAGTAATAGCTTTCAAATATATTTCTACATTACTATTTGAATGTCACGCTACAGGTACTGTAGGTAAGTTTCATAATACCTTTTAATTTCATACGTCAAACACAGCTTTCAACTAATAACTTCCAATTAATTTGTTAACGAGATTATCTAGAAATTAAAATTCAACAGGGACCTCGCGAATGATATTGGAACTTTGCATAATTAAACAAAGACACTGAGATGATGTTACAATTTTCTCCTCCCCAGAATATCTACTTAGTAATAGTTTTCGTTCAAAATGAAGGACCCAACTTTGCATATAGATCAAATTGTTAATATCCTTTTTCTTTAAATCCTGATCTGAATTTTAGATAATCTTTAGATGAAACAATCCCAGTGTGATGGTAGTTAGCGTACTTAAAGGTCTGTAACTGCCCCTTTTCTTCTATATCAATACAAAAGACAGTTCTGGTAGAACTAAGCTGACTAATACTTTCTTGCCGATTCCAATTTTTTTTTGCCGTTAGATTTTTCTTCTGATCTGCCAAAACATGAGGGCGATCCAATCCGATAAATGATGTACATCTTGGGCCCAGTCTCCCCTTACTACAGCAATATGTTGGTTATTTTATTGTATGGGTGCTTGGTCCGAAATCAAGCATTATTATTATTATTATTACATGTATAAACCATACCTCATAATGAAGAAATCATTCTAAATTTGAATTTGCATTTTCTACAGTACCTTAGTGGACGAACACAAATATCCATCCTGTATAAATAAAAAGGCATAAAATAAAAAAATCCATTTCACACTCGCACTGAACCGGACTACGTTGAAAGGGCACGAATTTCATCGTTGTTAATTTCAGCGCCGCTTTGTGCAAATACCTGTCAGATTTCCACAGTAGCAGACACAGGGTAGAAACGAAAATAAAACAACTTAGAGCGCAATTTTCGCGCGTTGCATTTTGATTGACTCTCAAAGAGCGGACCCGTTGAAGTACGGGCGATACGAACTCGTATATTGACGTCACTGGACGTGTAAAGTGCACTCAATTTGTGACGCAGTCAGAGATATCCTACTAGTTTTAAATTCAGCCTCTCAGTTCGGAGTCTGGAGTTCAAATCCTGGCGCGCAACTCTGATTTATTTTGTGCGCTATTAACATTAAACGGTACTTTGACAATGAAGGAAAATACTGTGAGCAATTTGCAGCCCAAATAAGTGTATTGCAGGGTACACAGAAAATATCATATTTTGCATAGTGTTAGTACTAAGTGGAAGTTCGTTCGACACAGCCTGTTGTGCTGGTTGTAAATCGATTGTAGACAACTTAATTGTACTTATTATTTTTTCAAATAGAAAATTTCGTAATACAAAACAACTCAAATTTATTGAAAATTAGAATTCCAAACGAAAACCTATACACTAATGTACTGATTTCGCAATGGCTAAAACTAACATTAAAACAGCTGTAAAGATTGCAGATCAAACTAAAACATGATGTCTATTCACATTTACTGGCACCTCAAACGAAAATATCTAAAAGCAATTAAAAGAAAGCAATAAAAACATACAGGAAGGTGGGACAATTGCGGCAATTATGCAAATTTCCGGCGATAAAAAGAGACAGTATCGCGTGTCGGGCGATTGAAACGTCCGCTTTTATCGTTGCAAAAGTGGACAATTAAATTAATGGACGCATTTACTTTAGAGCGGTGGTAAGTGCGGTTACGGGTAGTAAAAATTGTTATATTAAATTTATTTTTGTTCATTGCAATCGTTGGGCTGTCGTCAGCGAAGGGAGAAGACTGCGAAGCTTCGAAATTTTTAATCAAAAATAAAAATACACACATTTCATACTGGTCATACTTTTCAAATGTTGGTTTGCAAAATTCCATAGTATTGGTAATATGACAGTTGGTTGCAAGATGTAACTAATGCTTTCGATGTGCAACATAAGCAGGAGCTCACCGCTTAGAATAAACAAAATCATTTAGCGCGTTCAGGCTTTATAAAGGTAAAACAATTCTATACTCTATTTTATATTAAAAGCACATAAAACAAATGATCATACGGAAATGTTCTGTTTTTTTTAATTAACGTAAAAATTTGCATAAATTATTCGTTGGAAATTTACAAATTCTCACACTGAGTCTACATTATAAGAACACTCTTGCAAAGTATAAATATTTTGACAATGGAGCTCTTCGTACTTTATTAAATCCGCCTTCATTCTGTGTATATTTGGAGGAAACAAGTCTGTTTTCGCTTTTCCAATAGGCGGTGAGGGGGATGCTAAAACAACTTAACTTTATTTACTTGGTTCCTTGGAAATACAGTATTTTCCAACAACGTTCATGACATGAATACCACTTCTTACATTCCGACAGAATTCTAGACGTAATTGTAATTAGGTCTTTTACCGGCACATATCTGTTTCAGAAATATGATTTTATTTTGGTTGCGATCTGCAATTTTAATAAAGGCGTAGGTATTAAAATCTCTGGAAATCCAGCTTAAGATGGAACTCAAAAACTTAAACTGAACCTTATCCTTATTAACTTACCTCATGCTGTAAACTGGTTTAGTTATCGTGGATCCAATTACTTAAAAAAGGGCTTTGCAAGAAATAATTTTTTTATTTGACGAACCCAAAAATGACTCTTGAAAAATATCTTGTAACCAACGTATGCAGTCTGTCTGTCATTTCGCGTTTGGCGTCAAAGCCATTATATATTATTCGTGTTTACAGGTGCAAAAGCGGTAATAAATTTATTTTTATGCGTTGCAATTAAGTAATTAAATCGGCAATTAAGCCGATTGCGAATCAAACGCCCCATTACACGCCCGATCAATGGGAATTAAACGCGTTAGCATAAAATCAAACACTGATAAAGCCTACCTTTTTGTTGCGTGAGAAATAATTTGCACGGACACAGATGACGATAAATTAATTGGGATTTTCGAAATAACTTATTCCATCGCTTGTAAAGATTAAAACATCGCCGACAATAATGATGAACGACAACATTGTGGAATCTTTAAAAGATGTCTATAATATTGTTTGAAGCATACGAATCCTGCCTATACTTAAAAAGTTTCCGATTCATTGTGCACCATGTCCATTTTACTTCCACACAAGCTCCATACAGTAAGGTTGTCTGGCAGAGATCGTTTCTAGCGATAAGACCGCCTATTGTTCAATATTTGTAATTATCTGTATGTAAGCAGTGATAGCCTAGCGGTTTGAATTCAGCCTCCCACTCCGAGGGTTCTGGGTTCGATCCCGGCACGCATCTCTGATTTATTAGGTGCGTTTTATAAATAAATTTAAATATCACTTGCTATAACGGTGAAGGAAAACATCGTGAGGAAACCTGCACACCTTAAAGATGTTATAAAGTATACAATATTTTCTGAGGTGTGTGAAGTCTACCAATCCGCACTTTACCAGCGTGGTAGACTATAGCCTAAATCCCTCTCACCATGAGAGGAGTCCCGGTCCAGCAGTGGACCAATAAAAGGGTCGGAAAAAAAAATGTGTATGTGGTGTGCAATAAAGAGTTATTGTAATGGTATTGCACTGTATTGTATTGTCTGCCAAGCCCCACATGACCCCCACCTAATAGGGGAATGAAGCAACACGGACATCATCCATGTGACCTACGGAAATGAACTGCTATAGCTTTTAGAAAAACTGCTAAGGATAAGCCTGAATGGGAAAAGCTTTGAATAGCATTCAGCCAACCTCCAATATCTGCAGAAGCTACGGAAGAATGAACGAGAAGTTACATTCTTGTCTTCAGATTGTATTAATCCATTTGAAGAGCTAGAAATCCATTCGGGCTTTCAAATAATTGAAGCTTACAAGCGCTCGTTCTACAAATGATCCGTTCAAGAGGATTTACTCACGAGCATTACAAAATCATAAAGTAATTTTGATTCAAAGGGAATTATGTACAAGGAATTAAACTAATTTAAAGGTTATATATTAGGTTTAGGGTTCCATTTAGGGCTATTTCATGACAGCACTGTAATTGCGCCTATTCAAGCCACAATGCTCCAGTGCTTTCGTTATTATGTTCCGGTAAGCTCGTAATAGGCGGATACCGAGATCTGTGGCATTCTAACGAGTTGCTAAATTGATATAAATGTAAAGCAAACAATATAGATGAAATGGATTAGTATACGCATGTATAATTATATATTTATTTATTTATTTACTTATTATTACGTGCTATTTATAAGATATACATTTAAAAAAAAAACTGCACTGTTTTCAGTGCATTGTTTTTTTAATTTTTTATTTCGCCATGTATCACTTAGTTCTTTAATTCATTCGTTATTTATTACCATTTCACGGTTCTATGGTATAGTTAAATAAATGATCTAATACACTGTCGTTTAATATTTACACTTTGTTTCGAAACGTCGTCAATTCCGCAGCAGGTAGCCACAAACTAGAGCGGGTCGCTACTATTCAATTTGCGGAGAGCGGTTTTATTATAACTTTATTGAATGCAAATGTATATTATTTATATTTGTTGCGACCTCAATTTTCACGACCTGAATTCGCGATGAACGCTCCGTTCGTAAAGAAAATTGTGAAATGATATCGACACTAACACGTCGCACGTAAATCGTCAATTGCTATATATTTTACTGCTCAGTTAACGATGTCTTTCAACAAAACTTCAAGCATTTCGTTATATAATTAGCGGGAGCTCTGTTTCTCTTTCCATTATTAGTAGGCGAGTGTAAACAGACCTTTATAAACGGCTCGCAACCTTATTTTACTTTATATTTCAATATTTTCGTTCCACGAATTTCGGGCGTTCCCCAAGGGTCAATACTTCACCCCCATCCTTTCTTATTCTCTCACAGGGACTTGTTCACTTCTGTATAATCACATCCCGGGGTTTTATATTCCGAAAATGCCTAACATTTTAATGTTCACGCATAGAATATTACAAAACATGAAGTATTATATTCGCCTGAAGATATAGCGCAAAATGCGTTAGAGTAATTAACAAGACCTACCTACTTTGAAACTTCCTTAGCAGGGTTATTGCAGATAATATTTTCGACTGAACCCCTCCGGTAGATTTAACGGAACAACATTTGTTCATGCTGTACTTAGTGAAGGCCAGGTTAAAAATACCTCAAATACAGGCTCGCTGTATGACGTCTTCCATCGAAGCTCCGTGTATGGAAGAAAGAAAACCGAGAAGAGACCAGAGAAATTTATCAGGGGCTTAGCCGGCAGTAATCCGGAGTCTCTGCCTACACCCATGGAAAATAAGCGTGACTGTTTGTATATGTGTTGTTTACTTTTGTGTTTAACTATAAAGCATTTTTTCTGGTACCACATACCCGCTCGTCCGTACCATTGAAATGTACGTGAAAAATTGAAATCGGATTTATTTTCACGCTGGGAATATATTTTTTTGTCCGTTTAATTTGAATTCAAATCCTTAATTCTCTGACCGCAGCGATCCCTGGCCTTTTGTGTCAATAAAAAAAAGAAACCCGTCCACCGCTTCATCGATTTCGCACGCAAACCGCCATGTTGGTTTTGTTAGAATTAGGGTTGTCGAAATTTTTTTTCGACCCTTTTATTGTTCCACTACTGGACACCAGGTCTTCTCGTAGTGAGAGGGTGTTAGGCTTTAGTCTACAACGCCACTAAGAAACATTACACATTTCTATAACATCTCTAAGGTGTACAGGTTTCCTCACCGTTATAGCGAGTGATATTCAAAGTTTAAGTTATAAAATGCAAGTAACAATTTAGAGGTGCGTTCCAGGATTGAACCCAGACCCCCCAGAGCGAGAGGTTGAATTTCAAACCACTACGCTATCACTGCTTTTTCGGATAAAAACTGAAGAAAAGGAAAACAAAATATACGTTAAATTTCATGAAATCATAATAAAGGCATTATTAATATTCACTGCTACAACGAACATATGTATAATATTATTTATGGTAACAGAGTAAACAGCAAAGCGAAGTTTTGTTTTCATTTGGCAACCCTACGCCGACGTCACCTCATGCCTCAGGGAATATAGGGCGGATTGAAAAACAATGCAGCCCAATAAAAACCAACTCAGCGTACATCTAAATAATAATAGGGATATAAAGAATTTATTAAGGGGTCGCTTTGTTCAATAATATTGTTCGCATTATGCTAATAGATAAATTGTTTTTGACAACCCTACGTGGATGTCGCCTGTGGATTTTTGATTATCCGTTTGATAAGGTGTTTTTCTGTGTAATGTCTTTAACGTACTTACTCATCGCGGTCGAAACAGCATACAAAGCTTTTACCGTCTTCTCGGAGAATCCAGGATGAAGCACTAAAATAAAACCGTCATCAAACTGACGATGATAAATATTTGCTTATATACGAAGTAATTCATAATTATCTGGCTTTATTTGAAGTTTCAAAAAAACAGCGCTAGATGGCGCTGTATTCTATTTAAGCACATTCCATACAACTCTTGATAATAAATCATTAGATTTCGCAAAAACTACTCATCAAATACGTTTATTCAAATCATTAAAGTTTTTGCGTTTATTTATATTGCAAGTTTTATTTCTATTTCAAGAGAAATACTCCCGCAACGAGCTTCAGTAACAATTTATGTCACAAGTGCGAGCGGGAAGTGCTCGAAACGTCGAGTTAATAAAATTTCCCCGGATATAAAATACCCTCATCGCGGTACAAAGCGTAAGCGAGGTACTTACATAGTTTATACGTAATATCAACTATGCCATTCGGTGTACACGGCTAGCATTTTTCCTTCCTGTTGTACAAACTTCAATACCCGCTGAGGACTTTTCAAAGTAACAGCGAGTTTACTGAGTGCAGCCCCTTTTGATGTTTTCATTACAAAATCTATTGCATTATGTCAGTTGCTTGCAAATATATTATGTTCGTATATATTTGTTTAAGCCGCTTGAAAAGCAAAACCTTGTGTGAAATATTCCTGCAATATAGATACTTGGTTTTGTTGTTATTGATAAAACAGTAACTAACTTTAAACTTCACTTATTTGGTTAAAAATCATGAATTTTTCTTTTATTACAACAACCTTTTACGATGATCTATGCCTGGCTTTGTCCATTTTGGCATAAAACTCAGTGGGAGTGGGAGTGAGTGAGAGTATAATCCGACCAAAGTCTAAAGCGTTTCTACAAGCTTTCATTAAAACAATCCTTGCTACCGCATGTCACTTGGTCAACGGTCGAACTAAAACAAATTTTGCCTCCAAACTGAACCTATTCAAGAGTTATTGGGTAAAGCGGGCGAGAGCTGGGTCGAACTTATCAGATAAGCCCTAAGGATTTTCGCGGGAAACCTACATATTATTAAGCGTTCGCTTTATATACTCGTAATGTTACATTTATTTAAAACTTTGACTCGCCCCTTGATTCAGTGGTTAGTGGCTGTTAAGCCGGAAATAGCGGGTTCGATTCCCACTCGGAGCAAACATTTGTGTGATGAGCACATCTGTTTGTTCCGAGTCTGTGTGTAATAAAGTATTGATGTAACTAATATATAGTATGCATATGTTTAGCTCATCGGCGACCTGGTCAACACAGTACCTACAGGCGCTGCCTTGTATGATAGTTATTTAATTATGTTATTATTGTTAACGTTATTTAAAAAACGCCAAAATTAAACATTTTGTTACATAACATACAAACGTCGTATAGAATATTGTCAACACGACGGCGACTCTGCAAGGTATTGACGATTCAACCACATGCCTAGTGTCTGCCCACGTGATATTTTCCTAGACTGAAATCCGAGATCTCCTCCAAGATGTTCAACAAAAAACAAATGAACCCCCCCCCCCCTCCGCCACAATATTCGTGCTGCGTATTCGTCACCGTCTCAGTGTTTCTCCCGTGCCCTCGCTGTAAATAATTTATGTTATAACCGTATCGGCCGCGAATTACGCGCGTCTAAATATTAAGATTATTCTTTTGACTGCGAATGGTTGACAACAGGACCGATATAAAATATAGCTACTCTACTATAGATTGGATGTTTGTGGATGTTAAGGGTGAGGATAACTATGGTGGGTTGATTGGTAACGCGACGGGCGATACCAATCTGCCAATCATAATACCCGAAAGTCAGATTTGTAAGGATAGAGTTACTCGGCACTCGGTGATTTCTGCCTACCCCGTTTGATACCTGGCGTGATGGTATAATGATGGTGACAATAATGATAACGATGACGATAAACTTAACTACTCGTATACATAAAATCTAAATTTTGAATTTTAATTGCGTCAAAAGCACCGTACCATCCGTGAAAGACATTGGCCACTATTATAAAATAGATTTCATGTAATCCCCGAAGATCTAAGGTTCCGAAGGCCAAACAGATGATTACAGAAAACAGAATATCATTAATAATTCGAAGAATGAATGACACGTTGAGCACAACCGTCTTTACAGTTATAACATTTAGTAGACTTTCAAAAGCTTATGCAAATACGTGCCCAAACAAACACCATTAGGCAGATTGTCGTCTTATATGTTCTAAGTAAACTTAAAATGTGATGTCAGAGAAAATAAATTCAGTCCAGCGCTAAAACAGATTGCACTTCGACTGAATCCTAATATACCTGAAGACTTTTCAGATATTGAAACAGCAAAAACAAATGAAATGCGTTTTATTAATTGGGATTGAATTCGTTTGGTACAACCTTAACCTTTTCCACCTATCAATGTTAATTTTGAATAATCGTGGTAATGACTTTGATTTTTCAAAAACTAACAGTGTATAAAAACATCTACAATCCTCAGAATTGAACACAATATCTGTAAGAAAAGATGAAAAGATAGGAAAGAAATAGCAGTACCTACAAATGTATCGAATACGAAGAGAATTCAATTATTTGCGGGGATAACTATTCGTGACCACAATGCCTGTATTTTAATTCCTACCCTATCAATATTGCATTGGCGAGATAAAATATTTCCTCCATAAACGCGCCCTGCAGCGAAACCGATGAAAAATCGAAGGCATCAAACTCACGAACTCAATCAGAACAATGAGAAGAATCACGAATATTTTGACGCGAGCGGGTCGTGTTACACAAACATTGAAACTTCCGAAATACATAACCGATACAAAGGAATCAACTTTCACTGAATCGTCCCAAAAAATTGGGTCAACGAAGTACAAACTTGGCATCGGTCTGCCCGCCGAAGTTTCAGGTTTCACGTTGCCGATCGAGAAACTTTGGCGCCCTCGAGTTTTTTTTTTCAGCGACTCGCTAGACGGCTCGGAAATTCTTCTCATTACTCCTTCAGCTTGGAACTTTCACTCGCGTTGATTATTTTTTCAGCGCCCTCCATACTGCAACGAATTTCTGCGTGGAATAATAAAATACGCTCATTTGCTCGTGCGCTGATCTCCTATTGAATTATTAAAAGTATTCCAATTGTAAGTGGTATGTAAATATTCATTGCGCTCCTTTTGCCGATGAGGGTACACACCGTTTTTTAGAAACAAACTGTTATTATTATTACACCATCACTTCAGGTTCGAATAGGAGTAGGCATAGCGTTCCCAAGGCCAAACGTCTCTAACCTTACAAACCTGACGTGCTTCTTCTACATTCATCGAAGATCCCTCGAGCCAGCATTGGTATCCATCAACATGATAATCAATATAAAATACTGGCTTTCGCCCGCGACTTCGTTCCGTCCCCGCACCCGTGATCCCCTTTGGAGCTAGAATTTCGTAAAATGTATTTTTATTTCACCTCAACGTATCAAAAAAGATATTCCTACCAAATTTCAGGTTTGTCGAAGCAATACTATGGATGTATCAATTTTCCATCGTTTACGCCCCAGCAATCCTGTTTGGAATTTCATAAAACCCGTTCTTAGCCGATCTCTACTTAACGAAAGAAATATTCCTACCAAAATTCAAATCTCTACTGCTTATAGTTCCAGAGGTATCGTGATGAGTCACTATATACATGGAAACCGCTTATATATACATAGATAAAAGTACAAAATCCTGCAATATATGGCAATACTAAAGTACAAAATGATAATAACCGTTTTTTTTTTGGTCCAATAATATCGGTACGTCTCAAACAAGATGTTTGTTTATTTAACAGAACACCAAATTGGCCCGCTCGGCCGAGCGCACCGCGCCATCGATTCCAATCTAATTTGACGCGACGTAATTCGTTCGCCCCGCGGTGGGCGCCACTCCGACGTAATTTTTAATGAGCCCCCGTACAAAGCTTGAGCCGCGACTCAAATATATCGCTCGTGTAATTCCATTCCTAAGTAATACATTATGTGTAGATAAGTAATTTGATTTGTTGAAAAGTCATAAATCGGTGGTGGCGAGCTAAAAGACGGTCAGGTCAAGTGTACCTACCTAGGTGGAATTATAATAGAGGAGTTGAAAGCATTCAGAATCATTACCAGTGAAGTCTGTAAACTCTACCTATTTCGACCGGAAATAAACAACTGTGTACTTGCATGCATGTGTCCAGGCGACATGTGTCCAATGTTGGACATACGCCTTAATTTTTTTAATTATTCTTTATTTTTGCTAAAGTAGGGTGGCATCCCAGGCCTTTTCCAAGGCACCCCATTAAGCCCTGTCTCTACTCTCCCCGTCACGACATCTAGCATCGACATAAAAATACTCGACCGCCATCTTAAAAAATATCTATAGACTATCAAGTTTTGTTTCTTTTTGCTCATCGCTGACAACGTATTTAAGCTGACATATTTCAGTGTTTCAAAAGTACCAATCGACGAAATTTAAAAGGGTTGAAATTGATGAGACGCAAATCCTTTGCAATGCTTAAGCTCTCCGGTTTCATCGCCTCGTGGCTTAAAGGCATCCGTCCTTAAAGTAGACTTGTTCAATTGAAAACGATAAACGAAGTATCGTAATGCACCCCATGACACTCAATATATTTGTTTAAAAAAAATATATATTACTAAGCAATTGTTTTGTTTTTGTTTTTCAAATTGTAAATTATTTTTAAGAAAATATTCATAACTCCCTTCATACATCGATTTATATAATATTTCTATTTATTTGAGTGAATTCAAATAAAAACCTATCCAGCGGATTTCTACAAATTTGTCATTTGAATGTTTTTGTCAATTTTATGATTAGAAATTTAAAAAAAGGCTTTATGCACTATTGGAAAAAAATTGGTTTTTTTCTCTTACAGTATTCCAACATCATTTTAGGTTAAACAAAAAAAGTAATTAATTTATAAATTTATCGCTTATCATTCGCTCGTTCGTAGTACAGCAAGTGCTTTGTAACTGTCACTTTCATTTTTCTTATTTCTCGTAACGCTTACGACGTCTATTTATTGGCCAACGTAAGCGGAAAAATGTCGTAAATAATGTGCTTATTATTTCAATGCGGGACAGATATTTGAATTTTATGTTTATATATACTCAACATTGGGTGTGTATATTTTTCTTATTTAAAAGAGTGCTTTTGGAGTTTTTACCGTCGGCTTTATTCTCCCGGTGTAACATAGCCTGAAGGACGTACGAAATGGATGAACGAAGATGAAGAACGAAGATGAACAGAAATTTAAATAATTCAATTAATTTAATTTTTATTTCATCGGTTCATTACTTACAACTTTGCTGTGTGTTCTCGATGAGATTTTTAATTAGAATCTCATTTTGCTAGAAAGTCGTTTCAACAAAAACCGCAATCTTATATAACGTTGGAGACCTCTCTTTGATCCAACGGTTACATAATTGATTTATGTTGATATTTTTAAGCTCGCTATTAATATATCGCTATGGCGCTAGATCTGTGCAAAACAGTGCAACAAAGAAAGGTTCGACATTGACGATGATGAAACGTTGCTGTTAAGCAGCAAATAAAAAGCCGCAATAATTTTCGATTCACAACACAGTGTAAAATTTAAAAACAAACACAAAGACGTATATTTGCACAAATTTAATGATCAATCAATTACATTGAAAGATTTTACAAAATATAACATCAATCCATATTTAACGGTTAACGGCGCATAAATTTAATTTAACCCAACGTATGGCATTAATTTCGTGAAATATCTCAAACTGTATAATTTGGAACGTCATGATACTCGGCGCGTGTCGTGTATTCGAACTCGGTAATACATTTAATGTATAAACATCGTGTTACCCGAACACGGCGCCTTGTTACCGTGCAATGAACACAACATCGCCAGCTTCCGTCGCTATAAATAGTGCAAATTACGCGCGCGCCACACCTGAGGCGGTCGAACGCTGCGTTTGTTTGAAGCGAAGTTCCTCGCGGCTCACAGTTGAGCGAACTGACGGAAATCGTCACGTAATGAAAAAGCGTTACATTCCCTCCAGGCATTTCTAATGTATACAATTGTACATATAATAAAAAAGGCATATTTATATCAGAAAAATAGCGGTTTTTATTTTTATTTTTCTGTCTTTGTTAACGTTTTAATACTTCACACTAAATTGCATATTTTGTCCGCCTATTCCATGATGAATAATACGACAGTTTTTACAGTGATTACTCATTTACAACAGACAATCAACTTAAAAGTCCATTTAACATCGGTGGCGCAATTTGAACAAATTAAAATTGAACATCTGAATTCTTTCTACACCAATTTTTTAACATACACAACAATGTTTAATATGTCCAATACCTAAACTCTGATATAACATAATTTTCCAGATTCTTACAGTCAAACAGACAGATTGTCATCAAAAGAATGTACAGTTGTTGACGGCATTCCAATTTTAAATTGCTTTCATAAACTTCTCCATGTTGCTATGATACTTACGGGCGTTCGAGACGCTGTACGGATGAGAACATCTCTATAGTTGAACTAAAATAATTAGAGTCGGGCATGTCGCGCGCCACGCGGGTGAGCGTTAACAAGTTAATTTACGCCGCGACTGAGCAAACGTCGCTGGGGCGTGTCGATTTGTTACGAGACGCGCGCGGTTGCGGTTATAGTTCATAATGGAACAGGATGAGACAGGTTCAACAAGGATGTTCGGTTATAATTATAGAGTTCTAACGAAACTTACCATTCATGAAGCGCCTTAAAGTAAAAAGAGACATTTT
Organism: Agara belti belti; assembly: GCA_018245935.1. Lineage (NCBI taxonomy): Eukaryota > Metazoa > Arthropoda > Insecta > Lepidoptera > Hesperiidae > Agara > Agara belti. The sequence goes on from DWEM01000017.1 coordinate 26,212, forward strand.
AACTTGCGTATCGACTTAATATATTACGTCGTTTGAGAATATTGGTTTTGTTACGAGACGCGTGCGGTTGCGGTTATAGTTCATAATGGAACAGGACGAGACAGGTTCAACGAGGATGTTTGGGTATAATTATAAAGTTCTAAGGAAACTTCATTCTTAACATGTTCGCTATGTCGAACATGTCACAACTGATTTTGTTGTGTTACACATTTTATACAAAAAATATTTTTAATACATTACCATACCTGAAACGTCCAATTAATAATAACGCTATATTCTTCGAAGATAAAGCCATATTAATATCTATTTCAGCAACGCACTAACTCAGTAAATAAAGGATTGAGGCCCTCTTGTAATACAACAAAATTATTGATACGGCACATTAAAAAATTTCATACCTAAACGTACAAATGAGTGACAAATGAACTGTCAGATATTTATATGTCAAATAGCCCTCATCACGTAGAAATACTACGCGGACACAGACGTCGACGTGCCTGAAACACCAGCTGCGGTAATAACGCGAGTGAAAAATAAACGTTCGTCTGAAACAAGTGCAAGTTGCAGCTCGGTTAATACCCGCCCGGCCGCGAACTGCAAGCTCGAGTGCAAAGCACATAGAGGGCTTGCTTTGATTAGAAAAATGAGGAACGCGCACCAACATGTACCAACATAATTATATGTGGGAACACCACATTTTTGAATCTCTTTTTTTTCGAAACGTTTATTGTCCCACTGGACGTGCGTCTACCCAATGAAGTTTTGAAAACCATGGTCCACCACGCTCGTCCAGTGCGCATTCGCAGACGTCACACATTTCCAAGAATATATGAGGTTACTAAATTTTATGTAAATAAATACCTTATGATTAATAAAACAATATGAATTTGAAGTTGATTCTCCTATGTTTTGACATTAATCATGAATTATATTTTACACAGTTTTAAAAGTTGGATATTAATTGGTATTTAAACTTTTATTTCCGATCGTAACTTTAATATATTGTGTAATAGGCAGTCAAGGCACGGGTGAGTCAAATTATACAAACATACATCAATCGTATAAACACACCTTGACGTGTGTGTGTGCGTCTGAGTTTTTTAATATGCAAGAAAGCGTTCTAATATAAAGTTGCAGTTAAAACTACTCCTGGCTCGTTCCTCGAGTGCGCGGCAAACAGCGCACGAGCCAGCTGCTGACGACTAGGGCGCGGATGCGAATAGAAAATATTACGGGACTGACCCGATTTTTATTTTACTTATTTATATTCACCAACGCATACATATACATACATTACGTATGTTTTCTTTTACAGACGATTGCTAACGTACTGTTTAAGGACACTTCTTAAAATAATAATGCTATTCAATGAAATGCTCGTGTGACGGTAATCGGATAACTGATAAACATACATAATATACATATCTACGATATAATACTTATATAGACATTATTTTTTGTTATGAGCACGTCTTAAACAAGCATGTAATGCGTTGCATTAGTAGTGTCTCTGACCTGGCTGCCTTTTTTCGGCCTGTAACTTATAAGTAGATTTGATAATTACGATAGTATAAAAACATGTACAGGTGAACACGGCCTAATTAAAAATGATCATCTGATGATAACGTATGTGTAGATAGATAATCGTATTGTAGTATGACTTTAGTTTAATAAAGAGCACGGATATTTATTATTTAGCCACTGAAAAAAAACGTCTTGGTCACCCTAGCGGCGTACACGACGTTTTGATGAATAATATATAACTAACTCTCCGGGCACGCGAGTGCAGTGTGCACAGCATTAGAATTCAGACCCCCATCATAAGCTGTGTTGCCACAATCCGCAAGACACGCCGCGAACGTTACCACAGCTGCGTTTTTGCCGCGAAAGAAGAAAATGTGCCAATGACTGGTGGGCAGTGGATTTAAGTCATCGAGTTAAAATTATCAAACTGTTAACTGCGGCTTCGCTAGCGTGATGAAAATTCTTTATTTCGTTCACAAGTCATACCGCCATAGCGCTCGTAGCGCCATCTGTAACGCTTACCTGATTAAAACCTGTTTATTAAAACGAAATGAGATATTTTTGTACAACAAAAGTAGCCTATATCACTCTCCAGCTATTTAACTATCTGCATACAAAAAAATCTCATCGATCCGTTGCTCCGTTTTGACGCGGAAGACGGACAAACAAACACACTTTGGCATTTACAATATTAGTATGGATTAAAATAAGCTAGACTGCTAGACTATAGTCTATTTGAGAAATCTACATTCGGAACGTGATCCGATTTCTAGTTTTTTCACTAAATTATCTCTCCATTGGAAGTCATTTGGGTGTCAAAGGGATCCCCTCTCCTGTCTCAGCGGTTTAAAAATGGAATATTAATAAACCGTTCATATTTGAACGAGATTGGATGGAGACTTTACGGGAAAAGAGGTTCTTTTAGAAAAATGATTTAAGAAATTATGTATATCGTAAGACTGTCGTTTGCAAATAAAGTAATAGTAATAGTTTTGTTTTCCGATTTTAAATTTATACACTAACATTAATGTCAATATTAAAATAATATGTCATAAGACAATACGAAGAACGACGTAAATAAGAAACAAAGATGAGCAATAAAAATGTACGCACTGCTAAAGATTTTGTCTAATTTTTTTTTATTATTGCTATCCAATGCTAGATATCAGCCTTTCTTAATCAACACAGCGGTGTCCTGTTGTCTTCCAGAAGTCATCAGACCTCCTGGCAAGCAAGCGATCTGTGACGATAACGATAAAACGATAACAGGCTGATCGATGTATGTAATATTAGATTTTTTTTTTATTTCTCTGATAACGCCATTGGCCAGTAAGAAAATATTCTCAAAGACAAAGACAAAGACAAAGATCTTTATTTGCACAAATATGGGTACATATTAATATGTTACAATATTATTAGTTCAAGCCATATTTTGCCTTTTACGGCGTGCAAAAGTATAAGAAATAAAGTATAAGAACAAATTAATTGTTATTACTAAATTATTATACGACAATTTACACACATGTAAGATATTTAAAATAAACACAAAACCGTGATTCTTGTACCCAGCATTGTATATATATCAAGACCTGGGGTTTACATCTCATTTCAAAATACAACACATTTCAAGTTCAATGAACTCTGAACGGTACTGTAAACTTAACAACGTCTGGACACAAGTGTAACATAACCCTTCATTCCTCTCGGATGACTGCGACCGAATTGATGGATCTCGCTCAAGGAATTGCGACCATTTGAGATAGCTCTATACGATTTTTGGATCGATGAATGAAATCTATATACATGTGTACATGGTATAACATTTTTAGAGTATTTCATTATTATTGGTAAATTAAAAAAGCTTCAGTACTTCCATCAACTTCAGTGCCATCCCAATAAAAAATCCTGGTATAAAACAAATAAATAATGAAGATACTTAGAATTTAAAAAATCTTTTCTAAAGATTCGAGATGAATATGAATAAAGATCAAAAATTGTTAATGAATGTTAGATCTTGATAAAATTAACTTTTCCTTTTAAAATGCTATCTCAAATATTTTCAAGTTATATTTCTATTAACTGATATTTATTTCAATTTAAATTTCACAGCTTTCATAGCTTCTATTGAAAAGGGTACTTAAAACAAAGTAACATTAAGGATAGAATTCTGTTTGTAATATAATTATATTTTCTTATTAGGATTTTGTGTCTCCACTAAATGTAATATCTATTACTGTAAATGTAAATAAAGTCCAATTAGATCTTCATTTTTAACTTGATAGCTTTAAACGTTCAAGGTCCATTCGCAGCGGCACTCAAACTTTAGATCAAAGTACGGCTGCTTTTGATAACTTTTCTATATCTAAGGACGACGATCGAATTTTATAAATGTTTGTAATTAAATTATCTTCAAGCAAAATAAACTTGGAATTAATTAAATTAATATACGACTATTAAGACACGTCAAAGAGCGCGCAGTAAAGGTATGAATATAAGATTTTAATTTATGTAAGAGAAATTACGTAATAAACATATTATGTGATATATAAAAGAAATTGTTTTAATAAAAATTGTTTGTTCCGAGCATTTGTAGGTACAATAAGGCTCTCTCAAGTAATTGAGCTTCGTCTTTAATATGATATTGTTATGATGAGAAATTTATAACAATTACTTGGAAATGTTATATTTTATCATATTTAGAGGCTTTATTTCCGTAATCTACCATTTGTGATTATAAAAAAACATAAAGAAATATTAAATAAACAAAAATAATAATATGTAAAATATTTTCTTTTCCGATTTCAGAACGAGCAAGTTCCTAAGCGTTGCGCGAAAAGGAACGCGTTCGTAATGAAATTTAAATATGGAATGTTGCAGTTTTAAATTCCCGCCGCTTTTACGTAACCCTATTTAGTTTTCGCCTTGTTTGCGTGTTGTAAACATTTTTAAAGCTCGACGTTATTTTCGTGTCTTTTTATTTAGAAAACAGTATCACAGATGTGTGAAAAAGTACATTTACGTGTTTTATATATGTGACTCTCTCTCTCGACTCTGTATTTGCTTATTAATTAGTTCTGTAAACACAAGCTCTTAACAAGACGAACAGCTACTTTATTTGCTCAATCCTTTTTTGAAATAATAGAATTACCTTTGATGATTCGGTTGTTCAGGGCGAATGAAAAGAATGATATTAAAGTTGAATGACCTCGTGACAAGCAGATTGCTCGGATCAGCTTACATTGCGAAGCGCGCAATCCAGCCTCATTGCCATGACAACGAATTTGGAACCACAATGGAGCAAATAGACATGACTAGATTTTCATTATCTACTTTGATACGAAAAGAAATTGAGGTATCTAGGCACATTTCTGATGCTTTCAATGTCTTGGTAAACAAGGAACACAATCTGGAGGTGGAAATTGATTTATGTGTGACCTAATACAATAATTCTATATATCTATATAGTCATGCTATTTCCCGTAAGGGTAGACAGAGAGTAAGGGTTTCCATCCGCTACGGGACAGACAGGCTTCTTTTGTTTCTTCTACCTTCATCAAAGCCTACACACGAGCTCGTCAAATTCAAATTATATTTTTTTTATTCGTTATAAGGTATATACACACACTTACTGAAGGTCATACAGGTTTTAGTCATTGTTCGTCGTCTTTGTGCGCCCTTCAGACTACTCCTACAAACCGGGTGAAAAAGAGCCATCGTAAAAAAAACTCCCAACACAATTTAAACAACAACAACATAGTCCATCCATCCACTAAAGGTATTCTCAAACTAAAATTCCAGATCATAAAATAGTACGCGAAATCTAATGTAACATTCGCAGCATAACAATGCCGGTAGACAGCACACGTTAGAGATTCACGACCACAATACACACACGAGTGCAATAACGATACCCCTTGAGGATAATGCGGACGGCACGGCGCAAAAGTCGACGATATTACATTCTATGGAGTTCCATAAAGCTATCGTGTGCACGACTAAGATGATAACAAATCCGTTACAATCCGCTATAACGTAAGGTTAATGACCTGACTTTTACTAGTAATAATAATACTTAAACACGGTCAACATTGACAGAGCATAGCATAATGATTGGCTGTGACACGTTTTTGCGTCTCACTGCTGCGGATTATGGAAATATAATCGCAAACCATATTTGGAATCGCAACGGCAGCGTAAAGTTCAGCGACATCCAGCGCGGTCAGACCTTGGATGGGTGACCGCTAGTGGCAAATTTAGACCATCGTTTCCGTGTTTCCGAGAGCAAATTAGTCAGTCGGTCACGGTTGATGTCGTTAAGTAACCGTAACTAAGTAACGAAAACATCGAACACACTTTTTGATCACTACCCAGTTTCTACCATCTCTACTGGTGACATATGGAGCGTGCTCCACGTCATCCGGCAATGAATAATTGTATACTTCAATGTCGCAAAATGGCAGCGAATATTATATTCCCTTCACTATATTCCCTTTCTAAATGTAGCGACGTTAAATCAAACTGCCGCGGAGGGAGAAGTTTCTAAAAAGAATTTACATTCCCTGATTAAGTCGTTGATAGAATTTAATATGAACGTGCACTTTTCTTTGGTAGGTATTTTTCTTTCAGTTTGCACGTTTTCAGCGAAGATGTCGAGGAGATTACGTTATATTTAAACCAGATTTCTTTTAAGAAAAGACAGGTTTTTCTGCTTGCAATATAATCCGATGGATTTATGAAGGTAATTTTATTAAATGAACGATTTTCAAGTCTAAAATTGTGTACTTTGAGAGAATTTAAAAGCTAACTTTAATACTTGACTTATTGACCTGCTCTCTGCCTTCCATCTTCACCGTTTCTCGTTTTAGGAAGAGATTTGTGCTCAGTTGGGTTCGCCCTTACAAGCCTCAATGACAGATAAGATTGAAAATCCTTCAGCTAACTAATCCTACAACGTCCCTAAAAAATAAAGATCCAATAGAAAACAATGACTAGATTGTAATAAACCTATATCAATTTGATTTTTTAAAACATACTGCACTTTTATACCATCACGCCAGGTCCCTAACAGGGTAGGCAGAACGCACCGAGTACCAAATATTTGATGGAATGGTATCTGGCGTGATTATGTAATATTTCACTAGCGCCGAACTACAGACTAAGTTCTATTTCTGCAGCCGTGAGAACAAACCCAGCAATGGAATACTATAGGAGGCAGCGATCGAATTACTTAGCATAATATGAAATTTAATTGGTACTTCGTGCTTAGTGCATAATCTATAACAACAAAATTCAAACCGTACTTCCGCTATAACGCTATTGACGAAGCTTCTATGCATATACAGGTCGCTCGTACCCGCGTTACGCAATACATGCACGCTTCATTAGGCACTGCGATATTGTGTACGCGCGCGCAAGGCATAAGAGGTAGCGGGGAATTACTACACTGGCTTTCTGATTGAATCTTCTTACTACGGTCTAAAACCTCGCCGCAAAGGGAGATCGGTGCAGCAGTGGATTAATATAAGGTCGGAAAAAATGTCATGTAGATAAACAAAAAAATAATATATTTTCAGCATCCGTAGAAAACGAAGTAACTACATACAATTATTATTGTTATACCATCACGCCGGGCCCCTAACGGGGTAGGCAGAAAGCACCGGGTGCCAAATAACTCCGTCCTTACAAACCTGACGTGCTTAGTCTACATTCAACACTCTCTACATGCAGTTATACTGAAAAAAAGGCATGGAACTAATGAATAGTCCTATGACTTGTTCCGGAGGCTTTGACGCCCCGTCGTAACAAGCGATTGAATAAATCGTCTGACGTCACCTGATTTAATTTGCCCTAAACGTGCCCCGTCACCGCTGGGCGCACGGAAATTGGATAATTCATGTTTATGTAGTAGATCGTGGGGAAATTTCCAAAACTACATAACGTAATATGTATGTAATTTTTTTTATTTACATTTATATACCTATAGGTATAGAGTCTGGATGTGTGCCCGATGCATGGCAATAGGCTCACCACCTATTCCATCGTGGGACTTAAACGTAACTGGTGAAATGTGGGGGTGTACTACACTCCTCTGCCTACCCCTTCGGGGAATACAGGCGT
>DWEM01000018.1:0-33564 GCA_018245935.1 Agara belti belti
CGAAACGGCTTGACCGATTCTCATGAAATTTTGTCAGCATATTGAGTAGGTCTGAGAATCGGCCAACATCTATTTTTATACCCCTTAGTGATAAGGGTTGTCCACCCTTAACATTGTTTGTTAAACGGTACGAAGTTCGCTGGGTCAGCTAGTACTTATATAGATATATATGTATGTATGTATGTTTATCAGCTGTCCAGTTACACAGGCAACGAATTGTCTAATTTGGAATCGGATAGCCGTGTGTGGAATTGTCCCCAGTTGTGATTATTACTTTACTTTTATTGTTATTTTTACACTTTTTGCATTAAACATGGCGATTTTTCTTTTCAATAAGTATACCTGGGAGATCGCCGTGTCCCCGAGCGATTCCATATTGAGTTGGTGTCCCAGCACTGGGACTGCAGGTTGCACTTCGGACGGCCGCTGCTCGGCCAACAGCGCGCCGAAGTTCGTCACGGGCAGGTTCCGACGAGACATCACTTCCAAGCCGTGTACGTTGGAAAGCTCCGGCTCCAGGCAGTATATTTCCTGAAAATTCGATATTTTGCTACAGTGTTTGTTGGCCTACGCTGTTTTGTTTTAGTTTAAAAGGATATGAAAGCTTTGCAACTTGCTTACTGAATTCAATACTTAACCAGCTACAAGAGAGTACTTCCTTTACCTATTTCATGAATATTTCCAATATGCTAGCACATAGGCTGACAAGTCATTAAAATATTCCACGAATTGATTGCATAATGGCAATTTTAGAAATTCATTTAAAACTAGCGATTATGTATGTTAACTTTCCATAATTGATGATAAGGTCATAAGAATGTCATTGTCATTAGATGGTTGTTTGAAGGAAAATGATAATGAATATTAATGATGTACTCACCGAGTCATTCCTTACAATGTAGAGTCGGACGGAGTCCGCGTCGGGGGCTCCGAAGGCACACCGTGTGAACACTCCTGTCCGAGGATCCACTAGGTTTTTTCTTACCAGCAGTGGTTGTGAGCTTTGTGGTCTAAATACAAACACTGTAAATAATAGCTTATTTTAAACTTTTTACTACGCCACAATTTATAAGCTTTTAATATTGGCATAAAAATGAACAATTTATAAGCACATTTTAGATTTTTGTGGTTATGTCGTAATAAATATGAAATGAATTACATTATACTATCAAAACTAATTCGAAGGACCAAATAATTTCATCAAAGAGCTACCTAGATTTTTAATATTTCAAAATTAGGGCAATAACAATAATAATAATAATAATAACTGGGGACAATGCCACAGACGGCAAATTTCAAGGCAATTGAATGCTTGTGTTACGGTAACCGGACAGCTGATAAACATACATATATACATACAATATAATACTTATCTAGATATTTTCAATTAAACTAGATCAAGCGTAAAATGCTAAATGTAAATTATAATGTTTACCATCATTGCTGTCAGTTATCACGGCCATCTTGTTTGAAAATGGGTCCGCGGCGAGCCATGTCGGTTTTAACTGTACCAGCCATTTGATGGTGAGCGAAAGTAAACTCCATACGGCTACGCAATTTTCCGTTGTACAAACTAACTGCAATTAGTAACAATGATTAATATAATTAATAATTCAATGTGTAATGTAAATGTATGTACAAGTTTCAAAGATATGAGACAAAGACAAGACAAACAAAAGACAAAGACAAAACACGAGATGTTCATTTGCACAAATATGGCTACAGATAAAGATTTTACCGGATTATTAGTTCAATCGATATTTTGCCTTTTACGTCGTACAAATTTAAGAAATGTAATTAAAATTGTAATAATTATTTATCATTACTACATAAATTATTACACCAAAATGAACACATATGTAAGATATTTAAAATCAAAATAAATAAAAAATAAAAACAAAACCGTGACTCTGTTACCCGGCATTGCACGTATTATATCAAAATATAAATACGCCCGGGGTTCACATCATATGTATATTCAGAATTCCTTCCTATTTGGGGTCATATTGAAATCGTGCCTAGATTTATGTCTACTATGAATATAATCCACCGTACTTACGTAATGGGCGGCGTCGTTATTACCGAACATCACATGTCTGCCCTTGGGCCGCAGCGCCGGGTGGGACAGTGTTGTGCGCAGGTTACAGAGATGCGTGTCCCACAAAGTCAGCTTGCATCCGAACCACGCTGCTATCAACGACCCATCATGAGATATAGCTACAGCGCCCATGTCATCCTCATCTTTACCGAATGTAGAATTCTTAGGACCAATACCGTTGTGCTCTCTATGCATATTAAAGACTTGTTTCAGTACATCCTCTTTATCTACCTCCGTTAAATATGGGAAATCTTCAGTTTTTCCCAGAGATACATCCGCATTTTTTATATCATTGAACACTGGATTCGCAAGGAAGTGAGCTACACCGGACGAGTAGTAACATGCCGTTAGACAACTCCAAGTTATCTTCTTTCGATGCGTTTGGGACGTCTTTTCTCTTCTCCATATCCTGAACTTCTGGTCCAGGCCCGCGGATACGCAAAACTCGCCTTTATTGCTTAGCGCTAGCGAAACGACATTGGATCCAACGTGCGAGAGGTTGACGCACGTGTTTAGTTTGAAAGGTGTGGTGTTTTCGGTTTGCGCGGACCAAAATTTGAGTTTCTCTTCGGGGTAATTGATACCATCATTCCTGTATTCTGATGTAACAAGCCACGAGCCATCGCCGCTAACGGCTGCGCACGCTACTTCCGTTTCTATTGGTAAAAGGTTTCGTCTCTCTGAAGGTAGACTATTCATTTCCGTTATATCGATCTGAAACAATAATATTTAATGTTAACATAACCTTTATAAGAGAATGAGATGTTTAGTAGCTTCAATTCAAGCAATAAAAAGACTATTTCAATCTACAACGTTTTTGAAATGGGCTGTATTTGGGGCCTATCTTTTAAGCAGTATGATGCCTGTATTAAGGAATCCTACTCTTCTATGGCCATAACAAAACATAATTTGCAGTTGCCTCTAAATAAACATAATTTTCAGGCATGATTGTAAATTATAGTGTAGATTAATGATGCTTATGGCTTTAGTTTGTCTGTTTGATGTGTCCGCTTTGTTGTCAATGTGATGTGAGCAATAAATATTTACTTACATTGTAGAGAACATTGTCTGTGGCAGTGGAGTATAATTGTAAATGGCCAGTGCGTCCCGGCAGGAGCAACGCGTTTAGAGGTCTGTGGTACACAAGCCAAGACCTTGCGCGAGACGCGGCTGAAATCCCGCCACATTCCAATATCGTGGTTACCACGCGCATCTGTGCACTGACTATTACAACAGCTGTAAAATACGCAAAAAAAAATCAGATGCTTTCTCTGTCTACATTTAATCTTTAATTGTTGTACACAAAAAAATAAGCATTAAATTAGTCTAAAACAAAAGTATGCTTACAGTTATTTGAAAGTGTTATCGCAATATTGTTATTATTCGCTGTAATATATCTGATCATTCCTGGAAGACGTGGGATGAACACTTTTTCATTGGCTTTATTAGCTAGATGTCCACACGTCCATTTTACCAATACTTTTTCCATGCCACCGGAAATTAGGTAAGTTCCTGTAAAATAAAAAAATATATTTTGAGACAACAGTAATTTACATGTATTTCTTTATATATTATCTACAATGGATAACTTTTGAAAATAAGTCATGATATATAAAAAGTCATAGCCATTTCAGAATTTTAACATACTATATAACATATAACATAACATACTATATGTTAATGCCTCTTGTATTATGCAACTGATTAATTTTGATATATTTTATTCAAATAATATTTTTTTCTACATTTGTACAACAGTCATATCTACAATAGTATACAAAATATGCTTTAGTATTGGCAGTTATGAGTATTGTTGTATATATCAAAGAAATATAAATGTGTAAACCACAAATATAATTAAGCAAGCAATTTGTCACATACAAAATTGGCAAAAGAATTAAATTGGAATGGGTACATTATAGAGAAGTAATTCTACTCAATATACTCACCTACAACTGAAAAACATGTGGCAAATAGTGGTAAAAAATGCCAATGTAACACTTCCCTTGCAATATTTCTATAATCATATAAATTGCCAGTTATTATGGTTAATCTTCCTATAGTATCGGTGATGGCTACAGCGCTCTCTTTATGATGAGCTGCAACTGATAGTATACGAAATTTGTTGTGGTTTACAATCCTGAAAGTTGAAGATTTAATAATCAATAGATTGTTTTTGGAATCAAAAAGATTAATAAAAACATCTCATTCTTGTTTATTATTTAGCCTAGCAAACAGGCAGATCACTTTTTGCTATAAGCCCAGCGAAACAATTGTAAATAGTTATAATCAATAAATATTTTGATTTGATTTTAAACAACAATTGTACACAAACAGCTACTATAGTAATTTATTTTCTGTAAATATAACAAATACTACTTACTGTGTTCGCAAATGAGGCTGGTGTATATTTTGAATGAACAGGACCTTTGTGCCATTTGCGATAGCTGCAAATCGGTCTCCATTGCACCAACCCACGGACACCCTAACAAAGTCGTAATAAAGAGCTCTTGTGCCATTAAAGATATAATTCAAGGCTCCAGTCTTAACTGAATAAGAAGCTATGTGCAGCTGGCTGTTATCTGGTACCACAGCTGTGATGAAACACTCATTATTGTCGATTACATTAAATGTCAAAACCCTTGCATCTTCTGGTAGTTGAAGATTCTGCAGAAATTAAATATTAATGAATTTTTTTTTCTTACTCAGTCTTCAATAACACAAGGTATATATTGAAAAGACTCAAGATATACTATTGCCACTAATGAATATTATTGCTTTCAAAAGCACAGCATTTTTTTTCCATTACCCTTATAATGTAAACAACATTAGTTGTTATCAAATATACTATGGCGTTATCACACTTGTTGCTTTCTAGTATAGCTATTACACTCTTGTGTAATTGAACATATTTTTACACAACTTATGTTTACCTTATATAAGATAACTTGAACAATAACAACAGATTTTAACAAAAATAGAACAATATAAGATTACTTACAGCTTCTCTCAGCACAAGTCCCGTCTCCCATGTCCAAGTAATAACACATCCACTATCAGAACAGCCATAGAGATTGTAGTCTTCATTCTCCAAAAACTCGATGGCGACTAGTTCATTGATCACAGTTTCAGTTTCTAGTGAACGAACAAAATCGCCAGTTTGGATATTGTATACCCTTACGATATTTTCTACAATTAATGCTACGTATCTGAAAATTTTCAAAGGTTATTCGAAATATTAAATTTAGAAGTGAATCTAAATTAATAGAAGATTTTGAAAAGACTATAAAGGCGTAAGGGAGATATAATACAAACTTATCTTTTAATATTTCTTGTATACTTACTCTCCGTCTGGAGAAAATATAGGACGGCGTTCTATAATACTTCTGCCAGCTTTCCTAGTTAAAACATATTTAGTAATATTTGTATTCGTTTGTCTTTTAACTCCCATTATGATACTTTTAGTTGTTATTTTTTACCGCACCACAAAACAACACATGAAATAACCTTATTCTTTGACATTTGTGCTATATCAATTGACATCTGTTGCTGTCATTGTTGAATTCCATAGCTAATTATGTGTATTGTACAAAAGTAAATAAAAATGGGCTATCATTTGTTTCATTTTAGTGGGTTTAGCGGAAAACGTTTCAGAAATCCACATTGATTGGATAGCTATGTTCATCATAGTTCGTCATTTAAGAAAATTAAAGTTTTTATTTTTTTATAAATGATATAAAAAGAAGATATTAAATTTTAAATCAAATCAAATTCATTAAATGGTTATACGGTACATTTTATATGTTATAAAAGCTGTTATTTTTTTAATTGTCGTATTCATTTGATACCTAGTATCATGCATGACATGGAGCACAAAAATAATTAGTCTGCCATATTGGATTTAGAATGACGTCACTAAGCTGATCATGGGACCTGCATGTACCTAATACAAACTAAAGGTGTATGCTAAATTTCGTTTTAATCGGCTGAGAATAACTGCTTCAAAATTGAGTTGCAAGATTTCATACGCGATACATACAGTGCAGGTTAAATAAAACCTTGTAAATAGTCAACAAGTTTAGTACTAGTAGTAGTAATTGTATTAATCGCCTTTCGGTATGAAAAGCGGTAATTGAGGTTAAAGTTGACATGTGTGTTGATGGTATTGGTTTAATGGTTTTTTTGTAAAATAATAGTAAATGATAAAACCCTAAATCAAAATGGATGAAAAAACGGAATCACAAATACAGTTGCGATTTGTAACAAAAGAAGAAAAGTGAGTAATCGTGGATATCCGTGTTTTTACGTAAATATAATACAAGATAAAGTATGTATTACGTTTGATAATTTATGTTTTATTTTAGATATGCAGTATCTGATAGTCCATATGTGGTCGAAAGAAACGTGTCCAGAACTGAACTCAGTTGGTTGGTTAATGCAATTTTAAGAGAAAATAATGCAAGTGGTGTAACGGCAATAGAATTTGATTTCTTAGTATGTGGCGAACTCCTACGTTCTTCGTTGGGAGAGCACCTTGTAGAGAAAGGATTATCAACGGAAGATACAATAGAATTGGAATACTTTGAGTGCTTGCCCCCGCCAACGCCAAAGGACTGCTTGATGCATGATGACTGGGTATCTGCAGTTCATGCAAATCCGAATTGGTTAGTCTATAGTATTTTCTGAGTAGTTTTTTTTATTGGTCGCTTAGAGGGAACTACTTTTTTAATTATATACGAATATTAACATTTTGACCTTGTGTAAAGAACTTGGCTATTTTTTAGAATCCCATTGCTTGTGTGTGCAATCTATAGAAAATATTTGGATTGAGTAATAGGATAATTTTATGATTGTACTATATTCAAATAAATTGTACTATATTTATTAAATTTTTAGGATTCTCTCCGGCAGCTATGACAACAGTGTCCATATTTGGACCACGAAAGGAAGACACAAACTAACTGTTCCTGGTCACACTTCTCCTGTAAAAGCTGTATCTTGGGTTTCAGCGCAAGGGGATCATGCAATATTTATCAGGTATTAAAAAGGGCTAATAGAAAGTTTAATGAAGCACTTACAAATAATGCAGACCCAAATTTGAACTTAAGCGCTTGATTAAGATTACATACTGGATATGTCTAGCCCTTGGAGCGAAAAATGAAAAACTGAGAGACATTCAGGCTTATGACTTTTGACATCATACAATTGCTCCAGTCAGTCCCAAGTCTGTCATGGATATGGAGACAGACCTGATTCAGAATGTATATTATTAAATATTATCATTATTGCATTACTGTATGTTAAAAATAGTGTATATCATTTGTATGTTAAAATTGATATTTTAGTTGTTCTCATGACCAGTCAGCAATTCTGTGGGACTGGAATGTGTCCAGCAACACAGCGGAATGTTTGTTCACCTGTCGAGGGCATGACGAGGGCTTGGAGTGTGTAGCTGTGTCTGCTGATACTGAGAAGTTTGTCACAGGTGGTTGGGACACTAACATTTGCCTTTGGAGTACTAGTAAGTAATCAATATTTATATTATCTATTGCGAAGGTAACTGTCTGTTATGCTTTCTTGGCTGAACCGCAAGGCTGATTTTGATTAAATTTAGTATTGGACTAGTTGAGGAGCCTGGAAAATTTGAAGCTGACATGGCGTACGCTGACTAAACTTTAACGCATACATCACAATAATGTTCTACAAAATTGTAATTCTACAATAAACCAATAAAAATAATCACTAATTATTTATCATCAATATTTTTATATCACACAGTTATCACTTGTTTCTAGGTTTGGACGATGTCGATCATGTTCCTGACAAAAAGAAAAATAAATCAGAATATGGTAACTCAAAAGTAAGTGTTGATTTTTCCATTGGCAAATAGTAAATAAAGACCTTACATTATTATTATTAACCCTTATTACATTTGATAAAATATGTACATAACTTGTAAGAGAATTGGAATGAATGGTTGGTACCGAAAAAAATAAAAAAAACCTTTGAATTTAGGAATTGCACTGTTGTTGTACAACAGTGTCTTTTTTAGTTTGTTTTGTTTAGTATCAATGCAGTTAGCATAACAGAATTTGGTGTTATTTGAATTTGCATAAATATACATCGCTGAGAACTGAGATTGTTGTCTTTTGTATGCACATACTAGTATCTTTTGTCTTTTGTATACACATACACATACTAGTATGGAAAATGAAGGTTTATAAATAAAATGGTGATTGTTGAAATATTTCAGGTACAAAAACCGCTATCAACATTTAAAGGCCACAAGGAGGCCGTATCTGGTGTCAAGTGGATGGACTTTAACACTGTGCTGTCGAGCGGCTGGGATCACTTACTGAAGATTTGGGACTGCGAACTTGGTGCGATCAAACAGGAAATCGCCGGTAAGATTATATTATATTATGAGGCAATTACAGTTTTTGTGAGCATATAAGATAATAAGCTACAATTACATATAATGTAATGTGACAATAAGTCAAGCTTTTTCTAAAAATCACAGCATATTGGGAATTTTTATTGGACAAATCTAAGATAGTTTGTCCTTTAACTTAATATAACACTGTACTTTTACCTTTCAATAATATAATATATAATGATTTATTGCAACTGTTAGTTTTTTTTGTTAGGTAACAAGGCATTCTTCGACATTGACTGGTCACCTCTCAACAATAGCGTCATAACAGCATCAGCGGACAGACACGTCCGACTGTATGATCCTAGATCAACAGGTAAAGTATATATATACAATTTTAAAACAGGCTTTAAAAAGGTTCAAATATATCTGTATTACACTATAGAATTCCTTCCAATCATATTTTAGCATATAGCCAAATAATATTCAGTAGATCCTGTTACATGTTGGTATAAATTAGTGAATTCAATTAAACTTGGTACTTTAGGTTTCAACAATTCATGTACCAATTTGTCTTTTGATGTTTTCAGAAAGCATTGTAAAAGCTACTTACACGTCACACAGTAACTGGGTACAGTCGGTGCGCTGGTCTAAGACGCAAGATGTATGTTTTATGTCTGGTGGCTACGATAGCAAGGTCAAGCTGTGGGACACTCGGAGGTGAGACTACTTGTTAACAATTCGGTATTATTATATAGTTTCTTCATCAAATTTTATCTGTTATATGTACCAGATCACTTGACCTTTGAATATGTGGTCCAAAAATGTAGTAGTGACAAAGTCTCATTGAGTATTACTGTTTCAAATGAAGTTAAATTGCGAAGCTGATTGTATTTATTTAATCTGTACCTTGTCTGACGCTTTTAAGGAGGTCTAAAATATCCTCCAAACCAGTTATCTGATATATCTTTGAAGTTGTATCTTGAGTCTGACAAACTTTTGTATGAAGTGAAAATTCAACGTCAAATAAAATATTGTTTTATGATATGTGATAGTGGAGTAGATGTTTTGAATCATTGTTACCGTCCTATGTTTCAGTCCAAGGACACCTCTGTACGACTTGAGCGGCCACGAGGATAAAGTTCTGTGCTGCGATTGGTCAAATGCATCTCTTCTCATCAGCGGCGCGTGCGACAACACGTTGAGAGTGTTCAAATTGAGAGACAACAAAGACACTCAACGGTCCATGTAAACACATTCGTGGTTGATTATTTTTAAGTAAATTGTTTTATAAATTGTTTTTTGTGTTTTGTAATCAAATGCGGTTCCATACGTGTCGCGCTGTTGTTCAGTTGAGATTAGCGGTTTGATGTTTTTGGAACGTGTTTATCTCTACAATGCGTCGGAAATCTCTAAGCGTTCACAGTTCCCACAAATTTAGACGATTTTTTTTTCTTTTTTTACTTTACTTGCTTATTTATGGACCCAATTTTTTTTACTCCTACAGTATTGAGGTTTACCAATATCCTGATTAATATGGCAACACAGGTTGCGAGACCCACTAGGTTGCAACTCGAATTCACCGATAGATGGCGCCTGTGTAAATCACATTCCTTGCCGAGTTTGAAAGTCCTATCGTTTCGTGTCTGAACTACGCTTACACTAGTAATCAAGCGATCATTACAGAGTAATGAAATATTCGCTATGTTTACAAAACCCTTCACAATACTGTCCTGTATAGTATATAGTAGTGTTTTGCGAGATGAACAGGTTCCAACGTAATAATGGCTTTTCAGAAAATACTAAAAAACATTGTTTTAATATTTTTTTAATGTGCAGACTTAATTCTTCAAGCGCTTTGTGTACTTTTTACATACACACATTAAAGTTATTTTGTCACTCTAAAGACTTTTTAGAGGCTGCTAATAAACTCGAATAAAAGACTCAGACTTGTTGATGCTTTGAACTACTGAGCTGCAGATGGCGCCACTCGTCGAAACATTAAAAACAAAATACAGTTGACTACATTATCTACTAAACTACTCAATTATAATGTCGTTGTTCATACACTTAGTAAATTGTTCTCTACTCTACGAAATGAATAAACTAGTTCGATCCAGGATTAGTGTAATTGACAGATGTAGAACACTATAAATCTAGTGAAAAATTTGCGGGAAATCTTGTGTTCGCGCAGCCAAACGTTATTTCGGGAACGTACATAGCATACAATTGTGTAAGCGAAGGTTGGTGACACTGCCAGCCACTATTGCACCATAGTGCTGACTGAGATAAAAGATCTTTGGTCGATATTCTGACTTCAATTTACAGAATTTAATTTTTAAATCTTTGATTTGTTCAGTAGTAGTTATTGTGAAATTATGTTGTAATAATAAAATGTAAATTATATCTTGCAAACGTGTTTCATTTGGCACACAAAATATTGGTTTGTTTAAATTGTGCAGTTTTAATATTATACACTGGTAACTCTGTTTTCTTATTCGTTTTGATATACATCAAATATAGTATAAGGACGTAAAAAAGCGTATTATTCATCGAATACTCCCCTAGTCCCAAACCTTAATTTTGTTAAGCAGCAGCAGTGCTGAGTGCGAGTTTAACAAATATATTTACGGAGAGAAGTGAGTGAGTTGCTCTGATATTGACGTAACGAGTGTCAAATTTTCTATTTCGTACTCTCTGAACTTTGAAACAACCAATCACGTGCGAAACGTCATCCACTGACATGCGTTATTGACATTAGCACTCGCAAAATTATTTTTCCCATTACTGACACTAGTTGGCGCTGTTTAAATTCCATACAAATTGTAGTTTAGTTTCTCGCGAACGAGTAGAGAAGAAAACTCGCACTAGGCCCACTGTTACACTGGATTATATACCAATTACAATTGGTAACAAATACAAATTGCAGGTAAAGTCACTTTTAAGAATCAATTATAATATAATAATGTCACTTTTAAGAACTTTATATCTTGGTGTTATTTCAGTTATTTGGTCGGCAATATTGGCGACTTTACATACGTACGAGTGAGATTTATGATTGGTTGTAGTATTATAATAGTGTAACTTAGGGCCGAACAATAAAGGGATATAGGAAAGCACTGTAAGTAGGTAGGGCAGTAAAATGTAAATTAGGACAATATAATCTAAAATAACGTACTAGATTTGGTTTTGCTTGTTTTATTTCAATCATTTGCTCTTACAAAATATGTTCAATGCAAAGGAACATGACTCGTCACAATAAAACATGCTTCTTAGTACCTTTGTTTTTTATCTATATATTAATTTAGTTCCATTCAGCATAACTATAAATAATGTAGGTCACGTAAAATGCTCATAGCACAATATAGAAACTTGCAAACACTTTGTAACAAAATAGATACATAACTTTCCTCTATGTATTTTCTCTGCGAGAAATGCTTTTAGACTATTATCATAGTTATGCCAAACCTCACGCCGTAACACAACGAAGAACATGTCCCTTAAAAATATTCTTTCTTACTAACAATTTCATCTTTTTTTTTACATTTTTAGAAATTTTTATTTTTGCATTTCGTATTTCTAGTCTACCTAACTAAATTTTTATCTAATCTATGCTACCTTCTAGACTAGTCTGCTGGGTAGAACACCACACTAAATTAATACACATTGGACAAATACGTTCGTATCAACTGCTCCGACAGATTTTACTTTTTTTTCCATTTAATTTTCTTTCTTTACACTTATTCAACTACATAACAAAAGAGGTGAAAGCAAAACTTGTTGAACTGAAACTTATCGAGAATGTGTTCGCTAATCCTTAGTTCACTTAGCGCTAGGGCGGCGGGCGGCGGCGGGCGGCGGCGGCTCGCTTCAGTCCAAATTAAATTAATTAACAACTAATAAAGGAAACTACCCTAGAGCCTGGCCGCGCACGCGCACGCGCCCGCTCACCGCTCATATATTATTCTAACACCTAATCTATATATCTTAGCGTCGAAACATTTTCCTTCTATTCTAACCTATCTATAGTTAAGCCTAGATTCTACAGCTAGCCTTCGATTCGTCGTCACTCCTATAGCTTCACTTCACTGTCAAAACGGGCCGAGCGTTCTCTTAATATTAAATGACTTATTTTAAAACATTTACTTAACACTTGAAATTTTACTCGTCGACATGATTTTAAGTTGTATCGTAGTTTTGGTATTTAGGAATTGGTTCCTCCTATGCATTTGTGCTCTCGTACCTTGGATATCCCTACTACACGTATCAACAAACCTCCGTTCGTAATCTCATCGTAACGTAACTATTTTATCACACATAAAGAATGTCAAAGCGAGATAACTAGGAACATCTACGATTTTATTCTCGAATTCAATCTTTTATCCCCATGTGTGATAAATGCAACGATTAGACAGCCACATTATATTGGTTAAGTTCTCATACAAAATACTATAAACATAGTATAACTTTATATTATCACTACGTTTACGAATACGGTAAGTTCTCTATTACCTGTAAAAATATCGCGTAAAGCACATGCAACTGCTTATAATGTAGGTATTCACATCTGATCATTACTTAAAAACGAAGCTGAAGGCACTACCATCAAATTAATATTATTGCTTATAATGAAGGAAGCCTTAGAAAAATAATTTCGTGCTGTAATACTTTTGCTTTTGACGGTGTTACCCTACTCACGAATCACACTCTAGGATCGCGCCTACGTAGGTACGATTTACTTAAAATAAATTGGTGCGAGTTACACTGATTATTGCATTACACAATTTTATCGGAACATTGATTTGCACTATGGAATGAAATAAACGTACTCAAGTCTTAATTAATGGACACGGAATAGGATGGGTTGTATACGACCGAAAAATTACAGGTTAGGATCACATTTAGACATTTATATAAAATAACGCTTTCAATATTATGACGTTTTTAAATGCAAAATTTAAGCGGAAATATCTATCGGAAGACTGCTTTTACAGGAAGCCACAGTGTGCATCGAACACTAAACGATCAAATTACTTAACTAGGTAGCACGCGCGAGGCGGTACATCGCACTTTGTGGTTACTACATTGTCACAAGTAAGGCGGTTATAATCAGTTCAATAAATTTGGCATGATCAGAAGTTATACAAGTATTACTCTGATCTGTGGAGTATTATGGCCTAGTATGTCTCGATTGATACACTAATACAATTTTATCATCTCATTAATTTTGGAACGCGAGCTTACTCAAACCGATAGTGTACTTGAAATTTACCGCGATCGCACTATCAGGCAGTCAGCTTAGGAAAATTGTGAATTAGGTAATCTCGTTCAAGTCGGTATCTCGACATAAATCATAGCCAGTTCTTAAGGAGAAACACTTCATTAATTCAGTTAGGCTACTATAGACCGTAAGCGAAATCCATTTAGAAAATATATTTGAGCCTATTCCTGACTGAAATACAACACAATACAGATCTACTAATTCGTTCACTACGTTACTCATACAAAACCTGTAGTTATCTATCTCAGTTCCTGTATCGTTAAAGTCGGTTCACAGGTTTGAACAAAGAGGTTGTAGCTTAATCGTCAGTTAAAATACAGTTATATATAAAACATTTATCTAGTCTTCAGTCCGTGTGTTGTATAAATATTTTCCTACTTCTTACTCGACTTTAATGATTTGTAAACTTTGGTTCTGATGAAATTCTCGACGTGCCAAAATAGAATTAAACAGTTGCGATATAGTATGCTTTTACTCGTACCCATCAACAATGTATATACATGTATACATATCCATGTATAATTTATATATATTCAATATAAAAATATCAAATTTTATATAAAGTCATAAAGTGTACCCAAAACCTACGTGATGGTACAAAACGTGCTCATCTGCACCAAAACGTGCGCACACTTGGATTCCGAATCCTTTACAATTTTTAATGTGGAAATCAATTGTGGAATTTTTGTTTCGTGTTCTCTAGTGGAATGTGCCGACCGCCTAAAACGTAACTACAGTCGATTCAGTACATGATTCTCAAAAAAGGATCACCTCGTTATTCACGCATTTAACACAAGTTCCAACCTACAAAAGTTTGTATAGACTCGTAAAATGTATAAATAGACATTTACATACAACTGCTTATTGCTAAATGTCGCTGCATCATCAGCTCTGCCGAGGCGAGGCTCACGAGGAGCCACGCACTCGGCTGCCGCTCCACTCAGCAAGTCGTACACTTTTCGTTTGATTACTATTGAAACAGTCAAACGGATCACTGCGTTACGGGATGCAATGTTTACGAATAAAAACTTAATCAACATATAACTATTTGAAAATTTACGGTAGGCATACATAAATTCAGTCTGTACTTGGGTTTGGCAACGACGTTTAGATTATTCATTAAGTGTATATGCATCGCGTGAAACATTTTTCTAACAAAATGAATAGGCCGCACCGGAGAACGATCCCTTGTAACGATTAAGCTGTAAGTGGTCTCGAACGACGATATATGAGATGTATGTTCTCTACTCACTACGCGTAAAACGTTGACTGTCGCGAGCACCTTATTAGTATCGTAGGTTGACATGTAAAGTTTATATCGTTATAATTCTTAGAAGACTCGGCGGCCAAGTTCCTTAGGCACATGAGGGTCGAACGTCTCTACTAAAAACAAACAAACGAAGTATATTATGAAATGAACCGCTTCGATACTCGCGATCTATGGAAGACTGCACCAGTGTGAATGAAATAAGATAGATAATACTGTATAGTTTATCGGTATAGTACCATTTTTTTTTTCAAATAAAAACGACTAAAGCACCATGCCAAACGCATTATGAACATATACATATTATATAAATACACCTTATTCACGACCGTAATCCCACGAGGTGGTGAAAATATCTACACCGAATTTTATCTGTCGTAGTATCAGTTTTGATTTGTTACCATAGTATAAGAAAAAATACCCATAACTAGGATAAAATCGGCGTTTATAACAATCCACAGTGTTCTCTAACGACTAATGAAGACGTTTAATCAGTCTTGGGATTCATTTCTTTCTTATACTATGAATATTTTATTCCAATTCGTAAAGATCTGTTGTCTAACTATAACAAGATCAAAGAGTTACTCTTTTTATTGTATTTTAGAAATACCTAATTTCATTGAAGATTTTCAATCTTCGCCATATTATTACCGCATGGGTTTTTATTCGTTTTCAACCTCATTAAACACGTCTTTTCTAAACTTCACACGCTGATAGTTACACTTATTCATTCACTTGATATGACCATTTCTTATTTACCTTTCTATTTCAACCGTGTCAGATGTCGCTTACGCATTTTGTTATCAATCGTGATCAGGGGAACATTTTCGTTACGAAGAAAATCATGAAATCATAAAATTATCTTAAAAGTATTTCCATAAATATAACTACGAAAATTTTAAAATCCAGATTGCACACTTCTTTCGGTATCAATGGTATTGACTTGCTAAAAAATTCCAGCTATCTTATATAATATGACACTGATCAAAATATTAAAAAAAACATATTTTCATTTTTCGAAAAAAAAAGAAATTTTAAAATTCAATCATGAAATTAAACTATGCTAAAATAAATACCTAACTATCTTAAATAATCTTGTCAACATGTTCAAAACCTGCGCCTAAAATCTTATATTTGAAATTTTCATAAAACAATGATAAAATTATAATGTAAAAACACATTTAAAATTGCAGCTATATCTATACATCAAATCCTCTCCTCGAACCGTCAAAAGACCTCATCAAAACATTCACAGCGATCCGAACGTCCAGCGTAAAGCTAAGAGCATCGTAGATGAAGCTCGTCGAGAAAATAAACAGTCGAAGCATTAGTTTCGGTAAAAATTAGACAGTAAGGAGACGCCGACGACGCGGGCGTCGCGAGCGGAGCTTTCGATGAAGTCTATAACGGCCGCAAATTAAAACTAAAACAAATTAACATCGTAAAAGTCACAGTTGCTTTGATATTTGGCTCGTGAACAGCATGGATTGTGTCGGGAGGGCGTGCGCTCTACTTGGTCTGGTAGGGCTGGTAGGCCTCGTCGGGCGACGCCGCCGTCGACGCGTGCTCGCTCTCCATCGGCATCTGGATGATCGGCGGAGTGGGCCCCGTGAAGTATTGGTACGGGTGCGACGGGAAATACTGCAACATATCACACGTGACCTACACTAACAATCTTGTAGGAGCGCAATAATCAGCATAACGTCGAGTTCTATTGCGTTTCTACTCAACGAAAAGCGTGCTTTGATGCAATATTTTTGACTTCATTGGCTGTTTTTTTTGTTTGGTTTTAAGTGTGCTTAGCGGAAGCGAGAGACCAGCAAGTAATTTGTCAAAAGCATTTATACGGCGTTTATTCGGGTGACCGGGTAGTCGGGTGAGTGTCACTGTGGTAATTAACACTCACGTATAATTCATTATCCGGCCTTAAGCTGTCCCAGTTTACCTGGAAAACAGAGAATGTATTTCAGTCGTTTCTGTTTTTCTTGTGACTGAACTTCCTCTTTGCTTATATCGGTTTTCACTTAAAGGCCGTCAGTTTTTTACATTATTGATCAAGTTATAAGTCCCAATATGCTTGTCAATGATTTGCCAATTATTTTTTAAAATGTACTGCCAATAAATCCTTCAAATATTCCATTATCTGGTATTACTAAATAGTTCTCATTTTTATCAATGTAAAGTGCTTGCTAGTTTATAAAACGAAAATGGTAAATAACGACATGGTAACAAATGATAAAAAAATCTGAGTTACTTGCAATTTTAACTTTGATTACAATTTGTAACTTTTCAATATGATCACATGATTATGTTACTGTAATGATAAACATACACCGGCTCTACCAAGACTTTATAAGACTTAATTCAACTACTCTACTAGAAAGCCTGATGAATGAATATAAACATTATGTTTGTAAAAAAGGGAAATACGAGTATGGTAGTAATAGTTAAAAAATATTAATTTTCGAGGGCGGGAATACACGTCAGATTTTAACATTCAAAATTGTTTTCAACTGTTGTCGATCGTCGATCGGTTGTGAAGTGTGGGGAAACATCGTGTTCGTCTAATTAAGAAAAAAATAGACGTCTATTCTTGTCCTCAAATATTAACTAAAATAAAAGCCTTAAATTAATAATAGTAAAAAATCGTCGAATTGGAACTTACGTCAGCACTTACATATTGGCTGGGCACAGAATCAATCGGTATGTGTGCGGAATGCGCCGGATGGGGGGCATGGTGGGGATGGGCTGGTGGGATCAAAGCCGGGTAGGGCGTGAGCCAGGCGGCCGGCGCCGCGTGGTGGTGGTGCAGTTGCGGGTGGAACGCCGCCATGCCATAGATTCCGCCTCCGCGGTAAACGCCGGCACATTCGCCGCCCGCCCCAGCGGCGCCAACACTTCCGGCATACATACCACTCACACTCATTGCCTGAAAGTTGTATTCGTTGAGTCAAGATTCCAACCGAATACAGCCCGGCTAAATTAATTGCATCCCGCGCTGATAACGTAATAGTCATCGTATTTTCTCTCTGATCGATTGAAACAAGGACATTGAAACGAAGTGTTTGGGTACTTAATTTAACCGGCTTGTATATATAAATAGAAATTCCGAGATATTAAGCGCAAGCTTAAAACATAAATTATTAACTTATACGATATCAATCAATTTACAAAATAATAATAACTTTACATTTAGCTTCGATATCTTTCGTGTAGCAAAATAAAATTAATTTATAATTCGAAAAGTTACTTGCAAGATAATTTAAATTATTTAGCGATTATTGCTGGCTAGGGTGCGGACTAGATTCATTGAATTTGGGATACATAAAAGGGTGGGGTTAGTAGGTTACTAAGGATCTAGGGGGCAACAACATCTACGTACTGCTCGGCTGCGTATGAAAGTTTTAAATATTAACAACAGCAGAATAGTAGCAATTGGTATTAGTAATATGATAATTCATTACCATTATTACCTGCGTGATCGAATCATTATTGTCTCGCCACGCTCTACCATTGTCTTGTTTATTATACAATGACTTCTTCTTATTGCCACCGTCGGCAAATTTTACTAGCAACGGCTCCTTTGCACCCGGAATTGGGTTTCCGTTAAACATCTGAAAATTATATACATAATAATTACGAACTATACCTACAATTGCTAATTGTAAAAAACAGGATTTTATTATGTATTGACTGAGTGCTCGGGCCTCGAATGTACATTATGTTATATGAAAAATGGAGAAGGAAATTAAATATGCAAAATAATTATAAAATCCCATTCGTAATGAAATAATTAAAAACATAGAGGATGCATAGTTAGTAATTTGAAGAGTATATTGTTTGTACTTGGATAATTTGCTCGCATTTCTCCCTGGACTCCATTCTGGCGAATCCGACCCCCTTGCTATGGCCGTGGGTATCTCTGAGGATCCTGGTCGAGACCACCTGGCCGAATTTGGCCAGCAGCTGATCCACATCGTTCTCCTTGAAATGCGGCGGCAGGTTTGCCATGTACAAATTAGTTGGATCTTGCTCCTGTTGCTGTAAACACCCAAATAAGATAGGTGAAACAAACATTCTGTAATCCAATTGGCACATATTGTATGTGATACTGTTTCTGATTCTATTGAAATTTTAAATTAATTTGTTCGATTCATAAATATTTTTTGCAAAGAAACCAGTTAGTGTTATTCGAAGGTTGAAATTTAAAATTTTAATACAAATAATTCAAAAATTGTTTCTTGTAACATTTCGCTTTACAGTAATTGTGTCGAGTATTGTGGAATCTACGGTGTTACTAGTTGACCAAGAATTTCTATATATCAGGTTGTTTCGTAAATAACTGATGTTAATCTCAGAGTTTACTGATATTAGCTTGAAGCCCGCATATATTATCTAGACATTGAAGCCAGCTCTGACGTAAATCAGCAGATCGAATCTAATATGCTTTATAATATATTATTGTTGTTATGTAGGTGTTATCAACGACGTGGGCATATACATCAGCATAGAATTTATGAAGCTAGTTAAAAGTCGCATACACACTAATTTATATTGAAAGCATAGAAATACCCAGAGCCCAATAGCGAAAATACATTGTTATAACGCTGAAGCAAACGATAATAGTACAGAATTAACAAGATGAAACAATGTTTGAAGTAATTTAAGTAAGCGTTATATTTGCGCCGGATTGCGTACCATTGATAGGGATTGTGAATACTTACAACACTCAAGTGTCGGACAGTAGGTACTGTTCTGTTTGACAGTACGCTGACAAACCGAATACCGTTTGTGTTGGTTCCGAAAAAAACTGATAAATCAATTTGTAAGTAACTTTTACAATTAATTCTCTTAAATCGCCCATTCAATGTCGATGATCTAAACACGACCTAATTGTGTATCTAGATAGGATCAAACAACTAAGTCATTACGTGACTCGAAAATAATAACTCTAATTTATTTATAGATAGAACAGGGGAACTGAGTACTGATGCTACATATATGCATAGGATCGGTTTATCAAATCTAACATAACATTTACCATATATATGTATATAAATATCTTTGCGTTCATAAATAAATGTTGTATTTATCGGATAAATATAGCATCTGTTCAATAGAAACAGGGTGTATATACTAAAGCTATATGTAAAGGTAGGTGGATCGTCGGGAGGGTTCGGGTAAGGGGAATAGATTAGGTGGAATTTATTTTTTATAACCTCAATAAGTTATCGCGATTAAATTTATACTTTTAGTCACTCGCAGTTCTTTTATTGGATTGTACTTATTCTGTTCAATATGTTGTTTATGTATTGACAAATTTATTATATGAAATAGTAAATAGTCGTATATTATTAGCATTTATAAAGCTTATGATTCCAGTGAAATATATGTGACAGTAAGTTGTCACCAATTCAGCGAAGGAAAGTTATATCACTCTGACAATTTTTAGTACATGGTCGGTGAATCAATAGGTTAACCACGTGTTCTGGATGGAGGAATGAATTATATCGGATGAGAGAGCGGGTCGGGAGCAGGCGGTTAGTCATAATAGTATTACTTGCATGCACAACGTACACGGTTCAGTCTACGCAGGAACCAGATACCCACTTTAGCCATCTGGGCCTGAACACCTTTGGCTTGTAATCCTTTAACAGCTGCCTCAGCGGACGCGATTGTTTCAAAATCTACAAAACCGTAACCTGTGGATACAAAGTGAATAAAGGGTATAGTAATGGGCTCCTCTATAAAAACACTCACCGTTCTTAGATTCCCGCTTAAAAAAATTCATGATTCATGCTTGTTTACAGAACATCTAAAAACTTTATATATTAAAAAATGACTATATTACATCTTAATGTTACTAATGATTAGAAAAAAGTTAATGCCGACATTCAAACAGCATGATGAAAACGTGATATTAAAAAGATTTAGATAACCATATTGTGATGAACATCGTGTGCATCTGTCGTAGAATAATAAACAAGGAACGTATCTGTGCTTCGGTGCATAATATGAAAATGAACTCTACAATAATAACACGTAGATGTGTATTAAATTATGTAACAAATTATGAAATAAAACGAAACTAGTGTTCGTGCAAATATTGGAAAAAGTCTCACCATAGATGGGTTAGTTAATGAAGGTATATGGTATTCTAGAAAATATTAATATTATTTATTACGAACAATTCTTTTATGCAAAACATATTTCAGGAGGTAAATACGTAGGTAATCTAAATTATATTTATATACATACGTGAATGCACAGATTCTATTTGGATTAACTAGAAGTTAGATACTTATACTTAAATATTGTAGTTTATCGAAGGATTATTGATATTTTTATGTAGTAGTAACAATGTTAGTATTAATTTACCTAACTTCTATTAATGTTGTTTACCTTTACATTTATTCGTATTTTTATCCAGAATTGCTTTAGTTGAGATTATGTTGCCATACCTGAAAAATAACCAATATATTAAAACTGTAACATTAAAAAAAAATCCAAAACAAACCAAGTATAGCTACAACTTGCGAAAATATCTTAAATAAAAAAAGGCACGGACGGAAAGTCTGTGGAGCCACAAATATGAATATAAAAAAAAAGAAAACTGAATTGATATGTGCCTGTTTTATTTCTACATGGAAATGTAATAGTTGCCCTTTTTTTTAAATACAAGGAATCTTGTACTTTCAAGGCAAAGTTTTGTAGTTTCTTTTAATGATAATTCTGTACGTTTCTAATCACATTGGTATATCCAATATCGAATTGGTTCCGCTACCGTACCTCTTTATAGGGGCATAGAAGGAGGTATGAACAAACCGCGATTAGAGAGCTCTACCCATTTTGCAAATGTTTAAAGTTGGCTTACATCTGGCACATCTGGACGAGGTCCTTATCAGTGGTATTCTGGCCGAGGCCGCGGATGTATAGATTGGTGCGGCTCAGTTGTTCGCCACCGACTCCGGTGGTTGAGGCCGAGGAAGCCGGCGGGGGAGGAGCAGTGCTCAAGCTAGTAGACCGAGTCCCGCCTGCCGAGTTCGACGAGGAGGAAGACGCCGTGTTGGCGGGAGAAGACGCAGTGGGCACACGAGCTCCTGTTGCGTTGCATCCTCCGCCCATAGTCGCTCCCGAATACTGTGAACAGCCATCATATCATTACCTGTGTAATGCATTGTATGTTCTATTCTACGTTATATGTATTTTACATATTACATATACGTTAGAAACGTGATATTACAGTAAAATAGAACGTTAAATAAGGTAATTAAATATATTTTGCTCCTGATAACTGCCTGTTGCTACTAGAGACAGGTAGGTACTATTGGGTTAATGTATGTATGGTATGTATGTATGTACGAAATTGAAAATGGAAAAGTAAATATTTTTTTTGTTTGTTAACATTTTTTTACGTAACTTATTTATTACTCTTTAAATTGCACAGTTCTATGTGTGGTATGCTGGTTTATATCGCAATTAAAGTACAAGTAATTTAGACAAATTAGATTTAATTTTTAAGGCTTTCCCCATAATCTACTTAGCCATTCCTATGCATCCGCGCATTATTAATGTCGCGCCAAGTCCGTCCTCCAAATGAGCGGGATGGCAAGGGGTTGACTAAATTGAAAATAACTGCTCTTGTTGAGACGTGTTAAAGCGCCGACCATCAGTTTATTCTAGGACTTGTTTAACCACCGACCAGATAATAGTGAATTAATTAAAAATAAACGTTTAATTATACCTAAATGATTATGGGTTGAAGTGAGGATGTATTAAAATACACACAGACATAAAAACATTACTAAACATATTGCATGCGGCTATGAATATATTTCTTAAAAAAAATAATACAAATCATTCAGTTGTTACTTACGAACTTGTCCTATGGTAACATTTGTAAGGATCGCTTTTATATGTATAAAGTATTCCAAATGTGGGGCCAATTTGAAAATATCCGTTTTTATTTATTTATTGTACATCATCTACGATATCCGTCGCGCCCTTATTCGCTTGCGGTGAAACAAGCCGGTTAGCCGGGTAATGAATAGGGAGGGATAATGAGCGAATGCCGATTCCGAGCACGCGTTCTTAATCGACTCGCACGTACCGTACTATGGGGTCGCCAGATGCCGGCTAGATTGTCTACGGTATTGTAGTTTTTATTGTATTAAGTGACAAATAAGCTTGAGCAAATCCGCTAGATGTTATGCGGGTACGATGGCGGATGGATGTTCGTGACTATCGAGCCGGCACTTTATTACAGCCTGTATATCCTCAAAAACAACAATCACGCGTTCCAACACACTTAAGCCCCAACCGGTCCATAGGAAAAGAAACTTGCAGCATTTCCAGTCCGTATTATGCTAGATATTAACAGTTTTCAGTACGTTATTGTGCGTAAGTATTTCTAAGCGAAGATCCTCGGGGAAATTCGAGTCGGACTCATCGAGAAACCAACGGTATGTATGGACTGATGTGAACCGTATCACTTATGGAGTCACAGTTAATCCGGACGGCTTACTGCAAGTAGGAAGCTTGATGTTTTGGTCGATTAGAAAAAAATTTACGCTGGGTTTGTTGTTTTTAAAGTTTACGGCTAATGGAAAGTAATCTTGAGCATTTTTTTCCCATTGAGTTACATATTTATTGCTATTAATAGAATATTTTTTATATAAAAAATACTTTACGTAAGGAAGAAGTACTAACAGAAAAAAAAATGTTAATGTATTGGCTGAAACATCATAATTAATAGTCACGTTCAATATTTAAAATGGTAAAGCAATATTGTATTTCCGTACAAGAATAGCACGGACAGCGTTTTATTTCAAAAGATACTGACTTAAAACGTTAAAGGAAGATTGAACGTGGAATTGCATAGGAGAGTCCAGCAAGAAAGCAATAAAACGATCGGATAAAAACTGCCAGCGATTGCTGGTTTATAAAGACAGATAATGCTGAACGTGTATTGTTAAAGGAAATTTATTCGCACCATTAGTGTCTGCCGAGGTAAAGATCTACATGGTGTAGCTATTTGCATTTAGTTTACATATTAAACCCATAAAGTGCGAATGTCGTTGACACAACAACTCGACGAACGATAACTTGTGTAAGGCTTGTAATTGTAAATAAGTGCGTTCGTGTCGTAACAGAACATTAACTAGCAAATTACGTTCTTTTACGTATGAGTGGATTAATGATATTCGCTGTATTATATCTATTAAACATAAGTACTCACATTAGTGACGAGTCTGAAATAAATAGCAGATTTGTTTGCTTTATCGTCTGAATGTACACGGGTACTTGACGTAACTTATTAGCCTATCTTACAAGGGTGAGAGTGTTATTAATAAGTATAAGACGATTTAAGTGCTTGTTACGGAATATAGCACATAGTTATTGTTGTTAAAACTATGTCAGTAATCAGTCTACATTACGTCAGTCACCTGTGCAATTTGCTCAATTTAATTTTATTGTCTGTCCGGAATTTCAGATGGCTCATTATGTGAGTCAGAACTCTCGGAACAGCCACTATGCTCCCTAGTTGTTGTTCGTATACGGTTAATACAGTTTAAAACTTCTGTAACAGCTCATTTCGCTAGGTTTTCGGATACGAATTTTACCTTACTGCGAAATATTAGTCGTTTAAAATGGTAATTGAAGGCCCTCATGTTTCTTGTCAATTGCTTGAATTTAATGAGTTAAATTACGTACGTTATAGTCAAGTATGTGTCGTATTCATTTTAAACATCTCTGAAAGGATCAAATTGATTTCAAAATCAAGAAATATAAAAACTTGATTTTATGTTAATACACTAATATACACTATGTTTCGCCATCAGTTTAACTGTTCATTAATATTTCCGAGTCGATGTGAAATCTGTCTAAGCTGTGAAGTTCTAACTTGACTTCTTTGTAAGTGCATAAGACTCTCAAAACAAGGGAGCTTCAAATCAATTCACAACACTTGGACAGGTGTCAGAGGGTGGTTGAGGGTGATATCACTTGACGAACACGTAATCATCACTCGGCAAACACGACGCAAACTTCTGACGTTGAGTATTTGCTAAACTTTGCAATGCACGGCTTAGCATAAAAATGAGATTCTTTTACACATTTCCACGGAGCTTAGAGGAAAATAAAAAATATTTTGATTTAGGGGAACCCTGCGTATTTTAACTTGTTTTGATTTGTTTGGAAGTAATTTTCGTATTCATCTGTAGGGTATCCGGACGGCGAAAAGATAAATTTGTTTGATTTTATTTGAATGTATTTTAATTTAAAATATATTCGGATTATGCAAAAAGTTGCATGTTGCTTTTAAGTTGATTTTATTTAATTTTTTTTAAATAATACATACTTCAGTAACTATGTAGGTTCCAGCAAACTGAACTATAGTTGATACGTAAAAAACTTAATATATTTTATTTCATTAATTATATAAAAGTACAAATAGAGTATCAAACAAGAGATAATAGCGACAAAAAAGCGTGTTACAATGAAGCATTGATTGCACCAGTAAGTATATACTTGCAGAGTAATTTTTTTGTATCAAGAATTATATTACTATTAACTGAATTCATACTAACAGTCCCATCCCTACAGCCCTATTAGAGGTCCGTCGCAGACGTCCATGGGCGGCAGCGGCCACTCGTGACCGCTGCCAGCACGTTTTCTACTCTCATAACATAAAAAAAACACAAACCACAGGTAATACAAAGCCTTCGCAGTAGTCCACGTGCTCGCCGATAAGGTTGACGCGACCGGGGGCGCTGGCAGCCGCGACCGGTTCGCGACCGAAAGTTGCGACAAAACTGTCGCGCGCTTGTCGCACTAGCGCCGCTTCGCCCTTCGCTATAGCTTCATTTGACATCTAGCGACAAATGAAACACTTATTAAATAGAGTTATTATACATACTTATAGTTTTTAAAGCGACTGATAAAAATGCAGCGGCTAAAATGAGATTTTACGTTTTAAATATGGAATCCGCACCGTTCTAATTTATATTCTCTTCTATCTACAGTTTTTTTTTCTATTCAAAATCTTAATTCTGTCTTACCATATTGAATGTTCGAGAATCATCCGTTTTACTATTTTGAGGTTGTACCTACCCCGCCTTAACAATAAATCGCTTCGAATGCAGCTGTTCACATAATTTCAATCGACATGCACTTGGTAAGTTCGTTTGATTTAAAATTACGTATTTTATCTGACGTAAAGTAAAAGTACACTTATACTATACAACGTAATTTTAACATCAGTTATAGTCATCAGTTATATACTCGTAATTATAATAATAGATGAGTTCGACATTGCTTAAAGTAGAAGACGGTTCAAGTTTGACAGGCACTTAGCCAGTGGAAGTCCTTACCGTGCTTATCTCTATGGGAAATAGCCATTACTGTATGTATGAGTATACACGTCATGCTCGCATAGTTTTACATATGAAGTGTGTGTTGAATTGTATCTATCAATTATAAAAATGAACTTAATTAACTTACTAAACAGTTTTTAGCAAGATAATAATGTATTGTCGCTGAAAACTCAAAAAACGGAAAGCGAAACTCAATCGCCAAGTTACGTAAAGTATGGATACAGCTCGAATGTTGAGAAAAGAGATTGCTTTAAAAGCATTCTTAAAGTCAATTATTTTGATCGTAGTGAAGTCAAAATGTATAGGAATCAATGAAGTTTAAACGCAACCGCAATTTCGCGGCTAACGAGAAGTAAAATTTTTATAGGGAATTGCTTTTTCCAACACAAAAGCGACTGATTTTTAATGTCAACGCAAAAAGCCGCGTCATTAAACCGAATAACGTAACTGCGGCGGGTCCTTTGATCTTATATAACATAATTAAAATAAAACGTACAACACACGAATAAAAATATTATATTACAGATACAAAACTATACAGCATATTATTCTATATCAGCGCATAAAACAATAACAGTAAAATTATTTAAGCATTTTACGTAATCTGATTTTATAATAGTAGGTAACATACAATCAAATTTGTCATGCCATTCGTTTGATGGTGTAAGGTGACATTAGTTTACTTATCTGCATTACCCACATAATACTTGTGGGTAATTGCTTCGTTGTCTGTGCTTTTACATGAGGGTACTTGTCTAACAACTTGGCTTCGCACCGTAGTACACCACTTTGCTCTATTGTCAATAATTTCCGCAGAGTACGCGACATAACGATTTTTTTGGTATTGTATCGCTTATATTCATCAGGGATAATGTAGGAAGAATCCTACTTAAAAATTCTGAAAAATTCTTTCACCATTAGAAAATGGTGAAAGACTTTTTCAAATCGGTCCAGTGGTTTCAGAGCCTATTCAATGCAAACAAACATTCAAATCTTTCCTTTTTATAATATTAGTTTAGATGAGGATAAGGTTTACTCAGTTGGACGAACTTTAAATTGGAGCAGCGATGCTGATAAAAATGGTGATAATATTAGTTTATTTAATCTTTTATTTGTACCCTTTTATTGGTCCACACACAACAGCGGGCATTTAGGCTCAATTTGAAATCAAATAGCCGTGCCTGGAATTGTCCCAAATTGTTAACAACAAAAGAAAAAAATACGAAGTTTTAAAACTGTGTGGTTACATTAGAACAGGGTGACAATAATTTGGGATTAGACCGGCACGTGCGTGTTGTCCCAAAGCTTTTTTTTGTTATTACGACTCAAATAAATGGTACCTGAATGAAGGTGAAATTACTTTCTTACTTTGCAACAATTCGCGATAATAACTTTAGCTTAGTTGATTAAGAATGGATTACCAAAAAGTTGATACAGAGAGATTCTAAACACATTATTACAAGGTATAAAACCAAGATACAATGAAATGCTATTACCAAGTTGGTAGAGGAATTCTGCGAGATTGATTGGTTACATCCCATTTAGTGTCGCATTCCTGACCACTTGAGTAGCCTCTGAGTAAGTAAACAATCCTTAAGATAACCTCATAGACAGCAATCTGATTTCAAATTAGGCAGTGTATTTTATAGTTACCACACAGCTGATAAGCTACACATATAAAACTCTGAATACATACAATCTTAATAGATAGGTTTATACCTAGGAACAGAACATATATTCATGCGGATCTAAAAAATATTTGTATTCTGTGCAAAGAAAACCCCTTACCGCCGGTTTAATGGCCAGTTTCAATAACCACTACACCTATGGGTTAAATACAGTCAATATAAAAAAAATACAGACAATCAATACAACCAATATGTTTATATTTTAAAAATATATACATCTATATCACTATTTTAAAATGTAGATTAAATATTTCAAAACTTTTAATTAAACGGAGATTTAAATTTAAAAAAAAACAGATAATATAATAAGCACAGAAATGTGACATATAAATAATTGCAACTCCGTGTTAAAATAAAATGTTTTATTTTAAACTGAAACGAATTTTATAATTATACATTCAAATAAACAATAACGCCGAAATTTGATTAAAAATTAAGCCGACGCTAAATTTATTGCAATTTGACGAATCATTGCAACACTATGTTAATCTAAATTCCAGTTTCCTCCGTAACCAAGCAACGAAACAAACGGAAATTTCATATTGCAAACATTGAAACAAGGCAACGTAATAATTTCTAATACGTATTTAATAACCATATAGTTGCACGCTTCCATACACCACGTGGCACCGACGATGAAAATATTAAAGTAAACTGTACACTAACCTTGATCGTTAAAAAATTTTCGTTGCGAATTCAACGTTAATATATCACGTCAGAGTGCGTACGGTTAACGCGACTCCGGCCCACACTACCGCTGAACAGAGATACGGTGGTTCATTCAAATATTAGGCATAAAGGCGCGTGCACATTGACATGTAATCCCATTTTTTCCAAAAACCTGTTATTCTGTACCTGTTATTCGTGTACACCAGATGTTAACCATAACTGTGGATGCTTGGCACTTAACAAGCACGATACTCCAGTGTATTTTAGGAAAGGATCGCTAAGGATACGTATTAGCAAAATTAATTATCAGCGGATTATCCACATATTCCGGCAAGCCAAGGCAATTTCGTGAACAGCTCACTGTTCTTAAAACGGTAAAGAATAGAATTAAAGAAATATCAGATTTTGCTCGAATTTCGTTATGATTAAACTATATTTCATCCTTAAAACAATGTACAAATTTTAGTCATTAAAGTTTACGCTATCTAAATTATTTTTAACTAGGTTTAAAAACTTCAAGGCTCGTACGCAATTACCAACTTTTCGATCCTAAAATGCCAATATTTATCCAAGCGCTTCATCCGCAGCAGTTTGCCAACTGGCAAAAGACAAAGATAATTTTGAACTAAAACAATCCACAACTTAACATTTCGTATCTAACTGTTACTCAGAATTAGAGTGGAAATATAATAATATTTAAGCTACATTTGAAAGATCGTCACGGCAGAATTATCGCGGGACTTAGTTAAATACAAAATTTAAAAATAGTTAAAAGCCTTTCATTTCTCTTCGTATAAATGTTACATGTGAATAAATATTCACAAATCAACACATAGCTTCACACTATGTATTAACGTTTTAAACATTATTCTTTCGATTTGAATGTAATATAATTTTTTGTTTTTTTTGTCCATTAGCTGTTTAGAATAGGAACCCGTATTAGCTTATTTTCT
The DNA here is from genome assembly GCA_018245935.1 of Agara belti belti. Classification (NCBI taxonomy): domain Eukaryota; kingdom Metazoa; phylum Arthropoda; class Insecta; order Lepidoptera; family Hesperiidae; genus Agara; species Agara belti. The sequence continues at coordinate 29,705 of DWEM01000018.1, forward strand.
CTGTCTTCAGCTATTTTGTAATCCAGTTGTTTCTTGTTGTGAGAATAAAATGTATACGAAGTATTCCGAACGCGCCTTTAACCGAAACACGTTATCGAACGGTCAACTCATTGTTTATTGCCCCTGTATCTGATAAACATATCCTCACTATAAACTAAGTTGTAAACAACTATTATGATTCTAACCATCTGTTGTTTCATGCGATCGTACGATAAGAGGTATGAAAACGAAAGTAGACTGTCGAAAAGAAAGAAAGAAAGGAATCTGTTAATCTGACAATTGTGACATACGTAGGCGTACGTACTTTAATCAAATCGGAGACGTATTTAAGGTCAGGCAGGAGTACCTCGTAGGTCAGTAGCCAGTGGAAATCCTTAGTCTGCCTACCCCCATGATAAAATATCTATAATATCCAATGAAATGTACCGTGAGTAACGAATATAAATGGGTTAAGCGCAAAGTGTTGACAAGATAACTCCTTTAGTGGATATAAATGGCTGAAACGGAGCGAAATGAAAATCCCATTGTCGTGTTAAATTTACAAATGTAGTAATCTATACATTAATACCTTTTTAAGCATATTAAACTTACAGAGATGTGTGAGATCTCACAAAGTAATTGTTTTTATGGAAGAGTGTATGTGCATGAGAGCGTGCGTGCGTGAGTGCGTGCGTGAGTGCGTGCGTGAGTGCGTGCGTGAGTGCGTGCGTGAGTGCGTGCGTGAGTGCGTGAGTGAATGAGCGCGTTTGTATATGTATGAAATGTAAGGAATAACTAATAACCCAATAATGCGTGTCTTATTCGTGATAGACCGTGAATTGCGAAAATCAGTTAATATTTTATTATTCCATTACTTTTAATCTGATAGTTCGCACGTCATATATTTTTATACCGATATTGATAACAACTCGTTATAGTATATTTCTAAGAAAAATACGAATATCCACAACGTGTTACTGTATTTGACCACACGTCTTACAGAGTACAAAATTAGGGCCATAGTCTACCACGCTGGCTAAATGCCGGTTGGCTAACTTCACTCGCTTTATAAGAACAACTTAAAGAGTTCAAGTTTTTTCGCAATCTTTTTTTAGGCGCATATTCTTAGTACGTTGTTACGTAACTCAAATTGAATGTTATCAAACTAACCTCATCGTTAACCTCTGCTAACAGACCGCGAGATAACGCGCCGAGATGACGGATGTCGAATATCGTACGATAATGAAATATTTAAAGTGTTTGTTCGTTTTGATACATTTTATTTTAACTGTAAAATTTGATGTTACAATCAAGCAAATCAAGGATCCGAACCCCAGGTACCCACTGAATTCTGAACCACTAGACTACAGAAAGGGAAAAAAAACACAACTTGCGCTTAAAAATATATATAATATAAATCCATTTTAATAAAACATAAATTATTAAAGCTATACATGCAATATTTGCGGTTCTAAATTTAGCCTGTCAATAGTTTCTTGGGGCATGCAATATACAGGGTTGATCGTTTTAATACTAGTATTCCCCAGTAGGGAGAGGCCTGCGAGCCCGAACAGGGTGTGGAATGGATCCGCTATGTTCCCCGGCCGGTCGCTGAACCCACCGGTCTCCGAGTCCTGGCACGCTAGGATGTATTGTTCTAGATTATTCTTGTCCACCCAGTGTATCCTGTTCAGTATTGACAGCGACGACATCACCCACCTGCAACCAAAAGTATTGCCATGAACCATTTTATTCTCCAATTATAGCAAAAAATTAATAAATGAATTGCAATTGAAAGATTAGCAAAGTAATACCTATTTAAGTTTAAGATTGTACCAAATGTCTAGCGGTTACATGTACAGCATTTAATTATTATACTATTTCTTTCAGACATACATTCTGAAACTTTTTGGTCTACTGCATATTTTGAAGATCAATTATTTTGTAGCGCCGCTCCAAATTACTTATTTTTAAATACACCTAATCATTGCATCACCCTCTCCCAGCCAAGGCACTTCATCGCTCCCCAATTTTCTCTAAGTAAACACTTTACATATAACATTTATGTGATAATAAAATTATAGGTACAATTTCAACATATTTACCAGTGTGACTTTGGCTTGCGAATGAACAAACACAAAACAGCTGTTCACATGTCAACATGGGGCAATTTCCACTTACTCAGTTGTATTTACATGGTATTACAAATTCATGAATTAGTTACTTAGGGATTAACCCTATCAAGGGTTAATGAGACTATTTTAACAGCGATTGAGAACGTGCAAGCATGAGTGCGTGCGTGCATGAGTGCGTGCGTGCATGAGTGTGTGTCTATATGTATGAAATGTAATGAGTAACTAATATCCCAATAATGCGTGTCCTATTCGTGGTAGACCGTCAATTGCGAAAATTATTATTATCCGCATTCAATGTATTTGTACTATGTTTTTATGGTCTAGTAAGTAATAAACGCTATCATTATTATCTCACCATGAATAGCACAGGTCAGGTAGCTTCTCGGGCCTGCCGTTCAGCCCACCGCTGGGCAACTGCCGCTCGCACAGCCACCACGCCAGCTCGTCTGCGCGCAACGCGTCCATTCTTTTGCATATCGAGAGAGTGCCCACACAGCAGTAAATAAGACCTGCGGGATGAGTTCATTTAAATCACAAATATAACATCGGTACATATCATATTCTATAGTTCTATATACCTGTTCGGTAATAATCACTTTAATCCTAAATTAGGCAAAGACTATGGTAACCAGCCAAGTGCTGTAAGTATGTATATATACAGTTCTAAATACACAATGTATTCCATTATTTACATGAATAAAATTTAGCAAAACAAGTATCTTACAAACAAGAAAATTTTATAAACAATTTTCCACCTAAACAATATTGACCTATTTGGGAATCAAAGCCACAAGTCATCTGTCAATAATCAAGGTACCGAAAGGCCGTTAAATCTAGCCCTTAATAATTGTTACAAACTGTTTCGTAATGGATGGATATATAACAATTTGATATCAAAATAAAAACAGTATTAAATATTTCCAATTACCTGCGTGGCTCTCAGCGCCAGGCTTGGACCCGAATCCCCCGTCGAAGTTCATGCAGCTGAGCACAAACTCCACCGTCTTGCTCACATCTATTGCGTCGAGCCGATGCAGCAACGACAGGGTCATCACTGAACAGAATGTGAATCTCGTATCCACTTCACCCCATTTGTCACCTGCAATGATAACACAGTGTGTGAAACAATTGAAGACTGCTAGAGACTGTTTTGTAGTATCTGCCAATGGACCTGACTGGACTGACTTGGTTTTGGTAACCTACTTCAGGCACCAAGTTCTCATAACAAGCAGAATTAGTACTAGACATAAGATCCCAGAACATTATTATTATTATACCCCTTCACAGCCAGCAGAACTGCAATACTGTTCATAATACTACCTTTTTTTTATTATACCTATTACTTATTGAGTTAAGCTTTGGAAAAGTCAACGATTTTTGCTTTTTCTTTCTTTTCTTTCTTAAGTCATTAATATGGGATCTATTTCATTTTGCATATAGACCACGGGCGATTGATGTGTAATTTCATCCTCATTATGTCATGTCAATAATAATGATAGATGATGAAATTTAAACTAAACAATTACATTTAGATGAGGTAATGTAAACTAAGTGTCTAAATGAGAAAGTTAACATTGTCAAATTAACATTGTTAAATTAACACTGTCAAATTAACATTGTCAAATTGACATTGTCAAATTAACATTGTCAAATTGACATTTATATGCATCTTTGACATATCAATTACCAAAGAAGCTGCCATCCTCTTGTTGTAGTGATGACACATATTTTACAATGCCCTCCACA
>DWEM01000019.1:0-32937 GCA_018245935.1 Agara belti belti
TTTGAAAGTGGTGAGTTATTGTTAGGCACTTTATATTCTTTAGCCCATCCGTGTAGACAAGCCGGTACATGTTTTCGCAGAATCCATAAGTGGACAGGTCCCTGCAAAGCCGGAGGACGTGGGTTCGATTCCCACTCAGGACAAATATCTGTGTGATGAGCACTCTTGTTTGTTCCGAGTCCGGGTGTAATAAAAATATCTATATAAGTATTATATCGTATGTATACATGTATGTTTATCAGCTGTCCGATCACCATAACAACTACTCACCGTCACTAACGTCATAAATAAATAAACCGCCAACTCCCGGCAGTCGCACAACTCGTCCAAGCCGTACCAGTGTTCGACGTGCCGCCGCAACTTCATCTCGGAGATGATCCGCGACCGCCACGTGCTGCGCCACCACGGCGAGCCCGAGCAGTTCAAGTACCTGTGCACCCTGTGCCCGTGCCGCTACCTCAACCAGAAGGACCTCAACAAGCACATACACAAGAACCACCCGCGGCCCGGCCGCAAGAAGCGCAGCCGCAAGAACGAAGACGACGAGTGAGCCTCACCGAACGGACGAAATGTTATAATAGGTGGGTACTTTGTAAAAAAAAATTCTAAAATAACAGAGATTATCGTTGATTTTGACGTCGTATTTTACTATATCACTATCGATCCGGTAGCGATTATATATGATGCAAAACATTGTGGGTAGACGAATATTTCTTTTTTTGTACCCGTTTGAATTTTGATTTGTTTTTCATATATATATATATAGATTGTATTCTATATAACTTCCAACGTAGTTCTGTAAGTCGGTGTTTCGATTAAAATGCACCAGCACAGACCTAGATGTTTATTTGTCACTTTGATGGGTAGTCGGATATTCTTTTTATATTAGACGTAAGATAATTAATTGGATTAGGGTAACACGATTAGCTATTGTTTATTTTTTCAAGTACCGTGTTGTATTGAAAATTAATGTGTGAAGAGATTTACGTGCGAGAAAAGGATGCAAGGTAGGTAGGTAGGTAGGTAATGATAGCGAAAGAGTCGTAAGTGAATAGTATTATGTCATTCGAAATTGCACCTTATTTACAACAATACAAGTCTCTCTCCGAATAATATTGACTTTATTTACTACACTATTTTGTCGTTATTAAATGCGTTGAAGTATTTTACACGGTGGGTAGTTCGTAATTGTTTAAGAATTTTTACACGTTTTGTTTAAAAAATTACCCTAATGAGTATTTTAACGTTATCATGCGCATTGTACTGATATCAAAATGGTTCAATTGCGTAAATTTTGTTAGTACAGTGGCGTCATCTCTAATCGGTTTGTGTAGTTTGGCCGCGATTTGTCACGTGGGTACTCGACGAACGTTAATGCACGCTGTGCAAATGATTTGTTGTGTTTTTAGATAAATATTTGGTCAGTTTTATATATATATATATATATACACGTATATGTATCTAGAACAATTTTTTAACCGAATTGTATTTGAAGTACTGAAAGGTGTCATTCAGTTTCAGTTACTGAAATAGGTAAAGTCGGTTGGTTGATGTGTGTCTATAGTCTAGTGGTTTGTATTTGAGTCTTCCACTTCGGGGTCTAAGTTCACATCCCGACACGCTATTCTGATTGAGAAGTTACGTGCGTTCACCTGAAGTTTAAATATCACTCGTTGTCAAGGCAAAATATCGTGAGGAAACCTGCACTTTGGAGTGTGAGAATTATATGTTTCTGAGATGCGTGGAGTTTACCAAGTTGCAGACATTAATGTGCATTAATTTTAATAACAACTTAATGTAATGGATGAAAGTTCGACTAAAATCCAAGAATATTCAGGGAAAAGACGTTGAAAGTAAACGACAACCTGTATAAAATAGGAAGGAAAATATTTTCAAGTCTCTGTTACCTTTATATTGAATATTAAGTGATAAATAAAATTCTGTATATATACTTTGATCTGATTCCTCCCTGTATCCATTTTACTAATAAATACACCCTGTAGTTATCGTTAGGAAATAGAGGAGTTATTGAAATTGAAAAGAAAATGTTTATTGAATTCTAATTTTTATTACTTAAGTCCTTTATAATCTATATTAAAATGTTGTTTCATTTAAGTATGATTACACTTTTGTTTTTGAATGTACAGCAAATTATTATTATTATTATTACTATGTTTTGTTAGTGTTGTAGCAGGTAGTACGCGGATTCCATTGTTTCAGAAAGCGATTTGAATATTATTGAAAATTACTGACATCTAGACTTTTATAAAAATCAAAACCATACTGAAATTTCAGCAACTAATATTTTTATATAAACTTGAGTTATTCCAACTTAAAACAGACTTCAAGTCCAAAATATCGTCTTTTTGTCTGTGTTTATGCGCGCCAATGTCGAAAACGGCTCGACCGATGTGGATATATATGGTTTTGACATATGAAACGTGGCAATCTTGGGGTGACATTGTTCTTTGTTTCACTACGTTTGATTCGCAGATAAAAGAGACGTCAATTCAAAGTATCCCTTGAAGTTTTCGTAGCGAGCGCTTATGTTTCGCAAACCACAATAAAAATGGATTTTTTGTCCCAATAATATTTTTCTATGTACTGTTCGAATATAGTTAATAGCGATTTTCATGTTTTTTTTTTTTCAAAACGACGAAATGGCGAGTATTATTAAAACTTTCATTCCTTTTCTCGTTTTAATTACATTAAAATATTATTATTATTATTAATGTTATATGTGTAAGTGTACAAATAGATTAATAAATATTAACTATATTGTTTAGTTGTAAATTTTATTATGGTTTTTCATCTTTTTCTTTTGTATTCTGTACAATTTTTTTATAGTTGAATGTTTATTGAAAGATCGTATAGACTTTTATGTGAAGTATTTCTATGATGTTATAGATAAAAAATACTAATATATTTGACAGATGTATGAGAAACTGAAAATGTGGACTTGATGTTACATATAACTAATTAATTTTTATCCGCGGGAATAGGTTTTTCCTGCCATAAAACATCCTACATTTATCTCGACTTGATTTTGTGTTATTTACTTCATTGATTTTTGAGCGATGACCAAATAAACAAACAAAACCTATGAAAAACTGTTCATTTGAGATTATTATTAAATAAGAATTAACGACGAGTAATTTCAACAAATATGGAAATATGAATTTCTATGAAACTAGTAGCGTCATCTATTACTGTAAATTGAAACTAAACCTGCGGTTCAATTTCTCACACATCTGGTATATATTAACGTAAAATAATTATTATAATATCACTATAAGTGTTATAGATATATCTAGGTGTACGTCTCATAAGAAATCCATTACCAAATTGTAAACGTCTCACAGAAATAAACATTTTAAACACAGTAACTGTTTTTTTTTACTACCCGCATTTGTTCTACTTTCAATGATAGTAAAACATAAGGTTTTCGTACATTGTTCAATTGGAAGCGCGAGTAATAGTAATATTTTCGACTTTTAATCTTAGATCATGCTAAGGGCGTTGCCTGCCGCCCCAGTACCAATCTGGTCCAGAGCATGATTAATACTTTCAAAGCAAAGCGAACAAATAAAGCTTGCAACACTGAGGTACTGCTGCAGGGTTGCCAGTCCAACGATGTCGTTCGCAACATTCAAACACCCAGTAACGCCATCTATCGGGAAGTTGTGTAATGTTCATAAAATAAAAACTAAAATCGTTAACATTAAAGTTTTATTAACAAAGGCAATTTACAGTGCGCGTAGACTTAGAAACTAATTGCCAAAATCCAAGTAACAGTCGCGTAAAAAGACTTATCCTAGTATAAGTGGTAGTACAACTGAGAATTAGGATGAGGGTGGGAAGGGGGAAGTGGGTAAAGGTACCAAAATGAATAGTTTTGTCCACGTATTTCACGAAGCAAAAGGCAATACTCTAAACGCCTATTTCAGTAAATTTGAAATTACACAAGTACGAATGATTGCCGGCCAACGAGTTGCTCTTAGTACTCATTTGCAAATAAAATGTCTAAGTAATGTCCGAATAGCATTTGTTTAAATGTAAATATTGCTCGAATATTTGTTTTGGCGCCTTTATTTGGGGGGAGGGGGAGTTCCAGACCCTATAACCCCAGCCTCCCCTTCTACCGCTTAAATACGCCCATAGAAAAACTAAGTGGCATCTCTGCCTAGTTCTTGCAATAAAAGGGCAAAAATGTACGTACGTACACATTTTGAATCCTTTTCCAAATATTCTACATAAGGGCATGTTGGTTTTCCATATTCTCTACTCTATGGTGATTGGCGTGCATTTTTGTCTATGGTCAATTACAGATCAATAAAATAATGTCACTGGCCACAACATTGGAGAAAAAGAAACGAAATAAAGTTTACGAACTGCAATTATCATAAAAAAATCATTGCCTAGTTCAATAACAAAGATAATGAACATTAACAAAGTGATACATTTCAATATTATTACTTAATCGAATTATTGCCATGAAAGCTACATTTCAATCTATCAACTAACATTGCTAAAGTGCAATATAGTAATTATTCGTCTAAACAGCCACGGCATTTTCTCGGCGCCGAGAACCGAGACCGGAGTTCTCGGTCGGTTTTCCGCCGAATTGGACCTCTGCTCTATAGGCAACATTATTCACAACACCGTGTACTAAACTCGCAACTTGCTAACTAACTATACTTAAAACCCCACATACACAACACACTTAAGTTACATTAGTTCAGAGTATAACTAACTTAGCTAGCATCGAAACCGTATTACTCAAAGCGGACGCTAGGTAAGAGTTACTTATGTTATCATTTACAAATACAGATTAAAATTATTTTAGTTACCAAAAACATTTTGTACACAAGAGAGACAGTCACATATTATGTCTGTGCCATGTAATTCTTTACATTTATATAATTTGTTAGTGATACCAAAACACCATACAATATTGTCAATATATAATTTGTTGTAATTAGTGATATAGTCAATTGTAAAGCGATATTGACCTCACATTTTCTCAAAATTCATACGAGATGACATAATACCTTTTTTATTTTTTGAAGTTATACTTCTTTTGGCGCGTTAGGAAAAAATGACGAGAGTAACTTATTACGATGCGCGTGCACACCGTCACGAAAAACCACACCATGGCGTTTTAGTTTTAGTGACATCTATGGTAGATAAACTGCATTACATTCACTATGGAAAACGATCGATAGATAATAATGTTGTGATGTGAATATTTTCACAAGATGTTCAGTATGTTCAATTTTTATATCCTAAATTTAATGTTCATTTTATGTTCTGCCTAAAGAAGATAGAGCGTAGGTGGTAGTTGCTGTTATTTATTTTACTATTTGATCTGAAGTATAACTTCTTACGTGCGTCCCTAAGCATTTCAAAATTGACTTGCGTTTGACTTCAAGCTCATCTTATAGTACAAAAGTGCAGTCTACAAAACCTCGTGTCTATTCGCTTGTGCTAAATAATTTCAAGCTGTAAGTATAATTTTCTAATAATGTATACTAATGTATAAAATATCTTTATCTCAACAAACATGTACCATACACAAGGGCCGGAAGCCTAATATGAACTTCCTGGATACAGCATTATAACGGTTCTGGACTAAATGCTTATGGTTGAATATAGAGGATATATTAATATGATTTATCCAAATTTTAGTTCACCTGCGGTAATATCAAATACATACTGCGGCAACACTATCTATAGCTTTCCTTGACCTTAATCTAATAAACACGCAAGTTATTTCAAATTTTTAACTACCCGCTTATATCTAAATTTAAATGTTATTCATACATAGAATACACAAGGCTCAATTATTGCTTATGTCTAAATTTTCACCTTACAATTATTATTTGTCGAGTTGATTGAATGATATTGAAAAATATAACTCAAAGTTCGCACGAGTATTGAAATCGACATTAACCAAAAGACATGTCACCAGCATTCTCTGTAAGTACATGAAAACGATTAAAATATTGCCATATCTATCCCTCTTAAGGAGAGAAATTGAAACAACACAATGACATTGATATTGGCACGTAGGGACTATTGCACTTTGCAACACACCTGTAGTTTGGAAGATAATGTTTTCAAATAAATACATATTTATAACTGGTGATATGTGGGGGTGTACTACACTCCTCTGCCTACCCCTTCGGGGAATACAGGCGTGATGTTACGTGTTACATATTTATAGAACACTACACATTGTAGGTTGCTACATTTTTACACAAGTAATTGTTATTCTATGTGTTCTGTTAATATTATAGATAGACCTACTATCGGGAGTAAGGAGTCACTGTAACCGGCATTTATGCATGAAGAAAGCTATGAATGCAGAAGTACGTCAGGTTTGTAAGGACAGAGATATTTGCTTTCTGCCTACCCCGTTAGGGACCTGGTGTGATGTTATAATAATAATAACCGACCTAGGGACTTATACCAATGCGTATTCAGATATTCCAATAAGCTATGGCCCTAAAAAGTTTTACAGTATGTTACCATATAAAATACTTGTGTGAAAAATATAATATTTATGATAATTTTGTATCATATATTATGTAGTAAGTGATAATGGAGCCTATATAGAGAGAGGAAACAAAACGATAATATAATACAAGATAACCGAAGGTGAACAAACTTAAACACTGTGAATTGTTCATTAAAAAAAAACTAATGAGATAAATTAAAAAATAATAATTAGTAATCAAACTACAAAATAGTCACATCCTTGACTATATATTGTATCATCCATTTTTACTTATTAGATTCTCAAATTACAAAAATCCCACAGCTAATTAACTTGCTAGCTAATTTGTATAGATCTTTACAATTATAATCAGTTTTAAAAAAAGAAACGAACACTCTATCCATTAACAAAACGTCTGTAGAATATTTATCTTGTCTATGTCTGATTGTTAATTACTTTTAAATTTGGCAGCAGACTCCCAATTCGTATTAGCCTAATATTAATAAGGAACAGAACATACTCGAGGAAGTTCTAAATACGAATATGTATAAATGTATGTCTATTTCAAATTATGTTGTCAATTGCAATACACATACGTACAAGTTACGATAGATAAAGAGTGATCTGAAAATCGACAATCAATCATAAACTGTGCTTATAGGGGGTGAACTGAAAATGATTTCTAAACTCAACACAATCATTACACTAGCCTAAGAATGATTTGCACCATTCTCAAGTGCCCTTTACGAACGACTTAAACATAGTCAATATTTAATTTACAAACACTAATCACTCACTGTTAACCGTTACGGTTCGACATGGCACTGCCACCGAGGTCCCAATTGGTTTGTGTTTTACAAGAGAGCGTGGGCGCCCTCTTGTTTTATTTCTCATTCACTCTGTCCGGCCGCTTGCCGGAGGAGCACGTATATCTTCTCCTTGATCCAATCCTTGTTGTATGGTGCGTACGTGTTGGTGGACTTCTGATAAACTAAGCAACTTAGATCGGCCAACTAGAACATACATGGTATAAATTCAAATAATCTGTTTTTTCGTTTTGCATGAACATATGAACAGATGTAGGAATGTCTTGCATTTTTATAGTTATTCTTCAAATGTGTAGCTTTAAAAACAAGAAAGCATTGGCCGTATTGCTGCATATTAAATATTTTATTAAGCCAAGAGTTATATGGCGACCTTTAAATATGTACGACCTTTAAATATGGGACAAACAACCTGTGGAGATTCCTCGAGTCAAGGTACAATCAACTTTACAACCCTCAAAAGGTACTGCAATACTTGGAAGCCTTGGGGTAGTTATGTGGAATTTTTAACCACAAAATCCTCTTCGTAGCTTTCCTCAATGAGTGAAAAATATTAGCATAGAATTATTCAACAACGCTTTACAGGACAGTCGAATGACGTTAAACAAAGTGCAATGAGCCGTCACTAAATCTTCTAATGTGTCTTAATATTTATAAATGTTCAAAATTCTAACCATGAACACGTACAAATTTGTGTAATGTTCTGAGAATTAGAACGCAGCTTTCGATGCTTTTCCGCTGAAATACGATACGCCTAAATCCAATTGATCTCTAGTGTTTATCAATTCCCACAGTAGGCGAATATGTTAATTTGCCTTTTCTGAAATGTCTATAAAAAACGTACAGTACCTGGTCAATAAAATCGAATAATTGAGAAATATCGTAAGTAATAGTCGGAGTGTTTGGGTTCCGCCTCTTCAAATGTTCTTCATAAATCTTACACACACCCTCCATGCAATCGTTAACGCTCTCGTAGTCCGAGTAGGTCCTGGTCTCTGGTCTGGGACCCGGCTGAACCAACAATATTGTGTGCGACTGGATATGAAAAGGAAACGCATAACCTCAAATAGTTACCGCCATTTTTATTAACAATATTTGTGATTATACAACAAACTAACAACACGACATACCATTTTCAAAGTACTTTTTCGCACTGAATCAAAGAATTTAACTCCAGATGTAGGTTTACGACTTCAGATTTACAGATATGAAAGTTCGGCAAAATTTAACACCTCAAAAATATTTCGTGCTTCACTCAAGCTTGCGTTCAGAAATAGGTATTGTTACAGTTTACAGAAGTTTCTGCCTGGCTTCACCGACCGGAGGAAACGTAAACAATTTAATATCGTTCAGAAATAAACGATTATTACAGTTTTAAGTAATAAATTTGCATCATTGAATTTTTATTTATGTTGTGCAAAATTTTTATAATATCAGTTAAATAAAACATTATATAATGTTATGAATTTTATACACATACGACAAACCGCCCAATATAAGCTGCGTTCGAATATTTAATAAAATAATCTAACCTATAAATGAAACTTCAGCCCAACTTAGCGCATAACATTAACAGGACCAAAATAATAATAATAAAAGAAAATAAGGCGGCACCCTTCTTCTATAAACAGTTTCTTGTAAAATCCACTGTATTTTTTATTACTCGGTAACTTTTTCAATGACAGTTCGATGACATTTGTCATTATGCGTGAACTCATAACGTCTAAATGTGCAATTAATATTAATTTCATTCATTCTTTAGGATTGTTTTGAACTGAGCAGAAGCGTTGCCAATCCAAATGTAACACAATTACGTGATATATTGTAATGATTGTTACTTAATTGGTACGAAAGTGTTCATTGATAACGCACTATGGCGCTGAGCGCTGTTGCGGAAGAGTATTTTCGTACGATGAATCCTATCGCTTCCAAAATTCACGAGGATATCACCGAAGCGAGGAACGCGTACGAAAGCATCTGGGATTCATTATCTGAGAAGGATAAAGTGAGTTCCTATGCTATTCCAATTTAAAACAGTACGTTTTCGTGGAAAATCTTATGTCAGTCCTAATTAAATGGTCATTATCGATTTGCAGTTTATAAATAGATTGTGTTAGTGTTTCCGTGTTTACAGTTACATCGCAATACTTATAGTTCTAAACGGATGGACCCCTCATTTGGCACGTCGGTCATTCCGGTCGATGTTTATTTTATTTTAATTTATTTGGAAAAGTTACTGCTAAATATACACAAACGATACATAGAATAAAAAGGAAGAAGGGCACTTAAAAGTTTTCACATTAAAAAGTAAAGTAGTAATAAGAAAATAAGCTCTGAAGAAATTCTATATAATACACTACGGTTACAATGTAAATGGCTATAATTACTTAAGATAACATTGTATCCTTACAGAAAGTATGTTTAGGTACAGTTTAGATATTTTAATAATGGAATTTGGATTTTGTGCATCATATGTAGAGTATGTATCAACCATATCGCAAATAATTCCATTGTGGAGCTTTTATTTTATGTTAAGAGAGCAGCAAACAAGAAGCAGCAGTTGCAAGTGGTACAGCTGTCTGGATAAATGTGTCCTACCACCAATAGGCCTGCAGGGATAGGATTGTTAGTGTGATTTCAGTTAGCAGCAGCTACAGATGTGGAATTGCTTTTATGACTCTTGATTTGAGATCTGAACTAGTTTTACTTCAATCCTGTCATTGTGTCATGCTGGAAATTAGTCTTGTCTCGTAATGAGAGGATATAAGAATGTAATAATGGGTACCGGTTGGCAGATATCACACGCCTTGGAGAACATAAGTAACTCTTAAGTTGTGAAGGTATCCTCACAATGTTTACCTTCATTGTAATAGCAAGTGTTATTAAGATTTTAATTTATAAAATAAACAACTTATGAAGTTGACGTTCACACTAGGATTTGAACCTAGATCACCAGATTAGGAAACTGAAATCCAAACCATTAAGCGGCATAACCCACTGCTCTGATTTTTTTTCTCAGGCAGAAATAATAAATGAAACGATAATAAAACCGGACATCGCTCTGAAGTATGCTCTACTGGACACATTCGAGTTTGATTTAAACGATCCACCGGTGCATCAGAATGATCTGATGTCATTCTTCGGCAAGGAGCATGCGACCAAGGTCGTCCAGGACGAGAATGTATCGTACCGAGATGAACACTCTGGTCCGTTCCTCTATCAGACGAAGAGTCAACTCAATTTATGCGTTCTGAGCGAACATAGAGCTTTTAAAGATGTTAAATGCTCATCGCCACCCCCGGTTATGACGGAATTGGCTCTATCACACTCCAAGGTGGTCTCCGAACTGAAGAATGCCCTCAAATCGCACGACGTCCTGAAGAGCTACAAGGAGAAGGAGAGCGACCGCGATCCGATATCGCCCACAGGTTTTATCAGCAAGTTCATCGGTAACTTTAAGAGTAAAGACGAGGAGAGGGAGTGCCTTATGCCGTCGGCGCAGCAGAACCAGATTGTCGCATCGTCAGACAACTTCTTCAGAACGAACTTCAAGAGTCCGCAGAACGAATGCAAGTTTGAGAAGGACTATCGGAACAGTATCGTCAAATCTAATTGCGGTATGTATATTTTTTATCTCTTTCTAACTCTTTTGTTCCACTGTTTGATATGTCGCCTCTCATAGTTTATTTATAAGTATATTTATTTAATTAAGGATATCCAACACAGGTGAAACAGTTCTAAGGGTTAGGATAGTTTTGATATTGTATTTTAAGTTTATTTGTGTACTCATAATTATAGGATGACACAACATGTATAATTTTATACCTAGACGAAAATCTAACGATAGCTTTAAAATAAGCAATTATATGCAAATAAGACAAAATAAAACAAAGTTATGTAAAGAAATGTAAAGAGAATGAAAATTATTATTATTGTTATTTTGCTATGAATATTATGTTATACTCTGTTTGTAAGGACAGAAATATTTGGGACTCGGTGCGCCCCGCCCACCCCGCTAGGGACCTAGCGTGATGGCAAGTAAAATAATCTAACCCTGAAAAAAGTACAATAGGCTTCATATTAAAGTCGATTACATAAATCTGGCATCACACTTGCCTACACACCGAATACTAACGAGCTAATCAGATTTGCTAATAGACCTATTTGTATGTATTGTTGTGTGCGCGTGTGTAGATTTACATTAACATAATCGACTGTTGGAACTCTGCCCACAATACGCTTCCTTATAGAAAGTGTATCGGAATAATTTTACTAGCTGAGATGATCATAGATTCTCAACCTTATCAGTACATATTCCTAAACTAAAAAGCAACATTTTTTTTAACATCCTATCATTTGTCCATTATCCTTGCTAATCCTTGCCAACTTAGATATCATTTAGCTATTCATTTATAGCTTGCATTGTCCCAAAAAATAATCTTTTTGGCTTCAATTTCAAATGTCCATTGTTTTTGTGTTCATTTTCTACGCTGCCGCTTGTAAAACGTCCACAATGAAAGGAGACAAACAATAATTGGCTTGAAATAATCCCCATTAAGACCTTCACTGCAGTAATTGTTACTACTTTTGATCTTGCAGTCCTATTCGAGGTAGGTTTAAAATGTTCCTGGGTGGCTACTTAAGACTCCCGTCTGCTACTATGCGACTCTATCAGCTAAACAATAAAATTCTGACTATACCCTCAATTAGTCAACGTACACAACTAAGGCTTCCACACATACATACATTAGTCATAATTAAACGTTAGGTGACATCATTGGATTAGGTGTGTCATGTTTATCTCTGGTTAGACAAATATAACACCGTTGTTATGATAAAACATGCATAGATTAAGACGTGTATGATTTTAAAACATTTCCATATTGAAAACTTTATATACTGCCAGTCAAAAGTTTAAGCCCGCCATAGAGAAATAAGAAAAATCAACTAAAACCCTATATTTAATACTGAGCGTGAATAACTTGACACTTAATCTGTGAACAACTGGTTATTTTCATCAATTTTGATTAATTTATACAACAATTTGCTAATATTGTTACTTTATGACATTTTCGATTAAATCAATTCGATTCAATTACAAGTGGCAATGAACAGTATACAGTTTTGACTTGTCAACATATTCACGGCTTGAATTGTTTTAAAGTGTACGAACAAAAGCCTTAACTATAACGTTAACACAATAATTATGTCCTAGGTGGGAAACGAACCCACCACCCCCGGTTCTGCAGTCAAAGTCTAACCACTCGATGACGAGGCCAGTGGTACTACGAAATCATTCATTTCAATTATAACTCATCTATTCACCAGATCTGTCCGAGGAGAACCGCGGTCTGCTCTCCTCGAGCCAGGCGTCTTCCGGAACTGATTTCCAGTCCACCGAGACCCTCACGGAGAGCGCGCTGCCGAAAACCGGGTACGATTTCTTGGATAATTGGTAATTTTAGCCTAAACACAGATTAAATATGATATTACTCTGGTAACGTTTCTCAAGAACTGTAATACTTAGAATACAATGTTAGGACAAAATACGCGTCATATGGTTATTGTGGCGCCGTTTTACGATTCTTTTCGGCTTCCATTCAGCGAATGGTTTCCTCTATGTTTTCTTTTATGTGTCATCTATGAGGTTTTTTTTACTTATTACTTATCATTTGCGAATGCTTGACAAGTCAAGAGTCGCCGAATTTGACTTTTTTTTTATAATACGTCCTGCAAACAGGCAAAACAACCTGTTTGTTAACGGTGACTTTTATGTCCTTGTTTGGTAATGATTGTGAAACTGCTCCTTCATGGCAACACTGTGTAAATCCAACACATAATATTTGTTTTTATTGTAATGCAGAACAATTATCATGTTTAATCGTTGAGGGGTAAAGTTACAGTTACAATATTGTCATTGTTTCCTACAGAAAAAAACATGTTACCGCTGTGTTTAAGAGAATAGCAATGTTGCCATAACTGGGTCAGAACTGCCAAAATTTCAGATTGGCCAATTTACTTTTGTGCTGATTGTATTTGTATTTTAATTTTGTATTTTTGTATTATTTTATTTATGATTTATTATTTTTTCGTCATATGACATTAAATTGCAAAGGTTCATGTCTCTTTCTCTGTTTACCACATATTCCAAACTAGGCGCATGCATCGTTAATTTTTGTCCAATACCCATTATGGCGTTTATTATTTAATATCATCGTTTTTAAGTGACATCAATAGAAATTTTAATATTTGAATTACTGAAATACAGTATTACTAAATAGTTCAATTAACGTGTAAATCCTGCCATTTTTCTAATTAACGTGAGGCTAATTTTTAGAAATGGCGCCTATTCCTTCCTCGATTGTTTCGCTAATGTCACTATTGACGTAAGTTTACGGCGATAGTAATAACATGTAAATTAGAGCGATAGAACAAAATGCACTTGCATCATTGCCAAATATTACGTTTGTAACGTTTTTTCGTGTAAAGACATGTAATCTCGTAGGCAAGACTGTTATTTATGTTAGATTCTAAGATTATTTTATTTGTGTGAAGTAAAATGTGTTACGAGTTTTCACAATTCCATAAGAGATGGCGCTAGGTATATTTTAAACATAGCTAAAATGCACCTCCTGAATTTAAAGAGGACGAACAAGCCCATAGAGAAATATATAAATTATTTAATCTAAAGCCCTAGTGTAGTGTCAGGCTGTGTGGAGATTTTTAAAGTACATGATAATTTTTAGCATCTAGTTCAATAATACGAACAAGATTTTGAACAATACTCACTGTTTTGGGCAATATAATGTCGATTTTAAAATGCGCCAAAAGTGATTTGAAGGAAATTTATATTCCTTAATTTGGCATGACATAATTTTTATCAATAATGTAGCCGGTTCTATATATAAAAAAAGATTTTATAAATAAAAATTGTGGTTTTGAGTGCTATCTTGCCAGAATGAAAATGTTAAACAGCGACATCTGTTGACAACTAAAATTTTTTTTATAGGCTATGAAATTGGTAAACTGTACTCTCCCGTATTTTAATGCATTTATTTTTGTACTCGTGTATTTTTTATCTGTCTATTGTCTTTCTTTTTATTTGACATTAATATTATGCATCTGTGAATAGTAAATTGATGTAAAATACTCTAAATACAATTTTTTAATTTCCCTTAAACCTCAACACCCTTTCATTTGAGCTATGAAATATGTTTTTGTCATTGTGACATTTTCAATATTGAGGAAATACTAGGAGACCCCTTTGCCGGTAATGTTAGAGAGAGTAAGAGTGAGATAGAAGATGCTAAACAGAAATGAAAACATCAATGTTTTAGGAGATTAATTGCAAGCAAAAAGGTTAAAGCAATGCTATGAATTGCAAAGTCACATATTCTGCAATATAGTGAGAATGTATACACAATGTATGATTAATGTTAGGGACGAAATGCAGATGGTGCATCTAAGTAAATCTGCAAATTGCAAAAAGTCGGTCTTCATCAAGTATTACTTCATTCGTGTTATTCAACTTGCACTATTTTGACAGCATTTCCAATGCATACACACACAGAAATAAAACCAACAAATGCATATAAATAATTTATTCAATAATGTATCACTGCAAGCCGACCTATAGTATGTCCACTTCACTGATTCTTCCACAATGATCATTACTATTCTGTTTAAGAGCTAATTTCTATAGCATTACATTGAGTAAATTATGCCATACATTTACTACTCACAAACATCCATACAAATATACAAATTTCTGTATATATATTACTTTAGTGGCCAAATCAGAAAGAAATATAACCAATTCCTCTGAAAACTTAAAATCAAAACACATATATAAAATGGCCCAACCCTTAGTATCCTGTGATAATCATTCCTTTCTCCACTTGGTCCGCCTTGTCCTTGCCGGTCAACATCTCGATCAGGGTCAGTCCAAACCAGTATGCAGTGCCTGGCCCCTGTAACGATGATAATACATTAATATTATCTGGGTACAACTTAACACACCCATCTGGAATTGGTAGGCTACATAATATGACAGCTGATATACATTTTCAAGTGTCATTGTTGATTGGAGGGGAACATCTGCTGAATCGAAATGATGCCTCGGTCTACGAAATCACTCCTTATAATGATAAGATAATAAGATAAGATGCATCACAACAAAAATACACCTATTAGTGATCCAACTAACTCACCCTGCTCGTTACGATGTTGCCATCAACAACAACCCTCTCGCCCTCCACATATTGGTAGTCTCCGGTGATTTTATCCTTCGTGGTGGGGTAGGAAGTCAGCTTCTTGCCATGAGCTACACCGTGGGCCACAAACGCTGTTGGGGCTGTGCAGTTGGAAGAACAAAGTGTGTAGGTATTATTTCTTCCATATCATGTTCCCACCTCACCCATATACGTAGGTCAGATACTTGCTGATATTGAAGATAAGTCTTCAAAGTAAGTAGTGAGGATAGTAGGATTGGTCTTGGATTAGACTTTGGTCTTTATTGAATACTGTATAATCCAGTTGAAAGGTTCTATAGAATTTTGTCAGATGGATAACATTTTTGAGTTACCTACTCTCTTGATTAGTAAAATGATAAATGCTTTTAATCCGAAATTCGGAAATTTTCGGAAATTCTACCTTTAAAGGGGGTGAAATACGGTTTGAAGTTCGTTTGATTTTTTCTTTAACAGAAATAGTAATATGATCTTCTGCACGAATAAAATGACAAAAAAGTTAGTTGTTACATAATTTATACAAGTTGTATTACCAGCACAAATGGCGGCGACAATCTTGCCGTTTTTCTCATGATCCTTCAAAAGGGAACCCACCACAGTCGACTTGGAGAGACGCTCCGAGCCTTCCAGACCTCCAGGGAGAATCACCTGAACATGACACCAACAATTTTGACAATATTACAAACTGCTATCAGATTCGATATACAGTAAATAAATGTAAGTCTGCTGTTTAAGAAATGAAAACGTGTGATACTGACAGCATCATACTGAGGTGTCTCAGCCAGAGCGTCGGCCAAGGACTTGTCGGGGACAAGAGTGATTTGTCTCGAGCAGAGCACTGGTGCATTACCATCAAGACCGGCAACAGTCACCGTAACCTGAAAACCGATTAAAAATTTGCATTGTATTCTTAGAACTTTGAAATAGTATTAGTATATTGCCTGCCCTTTTGGTCTTATGCATAGGTTCTCAAACTTATTTGATCTACTGCCCACTTTCAATTATTTTCTAGTGCCCCCTCCTAAATTACTGTATTTGAAATATACTGCCTGTTTCGGAGATAGGCCAGTAAAAAAAAACTGATCATAAGACTATGATCAGATTTTGTGCTCAGCAGTAGTAGTCAGGGTCAGTACAGTTACTTACACCTCCCCTCCGCAGCATGTCAACTGTGATCACTGTCTCCATCTCCTCGGCTCCCTGCGCCAAGATCACCAGCGCCGACTTGGACATAATTTGTGATGTGTGCAGCAACCTGATGGAGAGTCATTTATTCACATATTTAGCTTAACATGGTGCCTACAATTTATCAGTCTCAAGACAATTGAAAAACCGGTTCATATGCTTGTCTAATTAGTAATAATATTATTAAGTCTGGTTAACAATTGATAACTTACTTACTTACATTGTCAAGCACCGGTAATGCTTTTTCGTAATGGTTAAGCTTGTGCATTGCTTTCGTGACATCAAGAAATATTAGGACGGTTCATCATCATTACATCGCTGGAAATTAGCTACCTATACGATTTATGTGACTTTGAAATATAAAACAAATTCATTTATGTAAATACTTACCTCAAAGTAAAAGGTTACAAATATATTTAATTATTGTTTATAACTGTATTTGAAGGTCGTGTTACTATCAAAACCTTACCGTTTGTCCCACCAAACTATTTCCCGGTAAAGTTTTCTAGAATTTTCTGGCAATATAAACGTCGATTGTATTGACTGAAATGAATTTAAACAAATTTTTCGAGCCGCTAATAAAAACATGTATCTGTCACTTTGACTCAAGGTCAAGTAAAATTTTACATTTATGATTTCAAGCCAGCAGTTTCTTTCCTCTGCAACCGAGAATTTTCGATTACATAATAATGATAAGTGGGCTCAATGGGCCGCGTTTGCTATTTGTAACTAGCAAAACTTTTATAAAGGAAATTTTACGTCTATTACTAATTATTTGCAAAAAAATGATGTTCTTTATGTCATACGATTAGAATATTATCGAAACCAGCTCTCTATAAATTTAGATCAACGTAATGTGCTTAGAATCACATACATTTTTAACCTGTATGCATTCAAAGTCGAATTTAAAAATAAACAGGCTTGTCTTTGACAAGCTTCCTCTTTCATTCGCTAACGTCAAGCGAACAAAAAAAATGTTCTTTTTGTTTTATTACTTTTTTTGCATAAACTTGACCTTTTAATCGAGAATCATGTATTGATATCATTAGAATAAATTCAGTTCCTTTTTATATGATTTTTAACATATATTTTAAGTTATACCTAGAAGTAAACAGTTAGTGAGGTTAGGTTTCGTTCGTTACAAAACTATTGAATAAATAAACTAAGTTTGTGTAATAATACAATAACAAAAGATATGGATTTCGTGAAGAGAGAAGACAATAATTTAATAGACGAGGAGAATTATAAAGCATATATGGAAGCGGTAAGCGTCATTTTATTAAAATTTTGTATATAAAATATTATGACCAAAAATTTGAATCAAGAATCATTTGACTTGTGAAAGGCTGTGTAATTTCCAAGCATTTTTTAGTTTATTTTCCCACCAAAAAAAATAAAGTTTAAGTTGTTCAAGCTGTTAACAAATAGCTTCGAGTAATTTCCAAAGAAGATCTTACATCTTCTGTGTGGTACAGATCTCTAAAATTGACAATTATTACAATTTAGGTGACATTTAAATCATCACATCCTTTCATTCACTAACTTCTTCATGGCTTATTTGCTGAGTCCTTGTATGCTAATACACATCTATTTATAGAAAAAAAGGAAGGTGACAGGCTGACCGACTGATCCAAGGATCAACACAGAGATAAAATCACAGAACCTGAAACATTACACATAGCTTCTTTGTATAGCATAAATGAGCAGTAAAGATAAAATTCTGGAAAATCCACCGCCAAGAGATTAAAATACAGTTGAAATATGAAATAATATAGAGTTGGAAGTTAGACATTTGAAATTTTAGATTTATCCTTTTGGGTAATAAAGATAATTAATGCAATACTGGGTTTTGTCGTATCCACCCCCTATTGTTGCGAAATATGGAATGAAAGTTTGTATGGATGTATAAAGCAGTGGGTGTGTTGAATATACTCACATGATGATTATAACATTATTTGATTTGGAATATATATTAGTGAAGAGTGTGATGAATGTAGATAAAACACAATAGGTTTGTAAGAACAGAGATATTTGGCACTCGGTGTTTTCTGCATAGCCCGTTACAGACTTGGTGTGATGGTATAATAGTTGTATGTTTTAATATTGAATTCGGCACCAGCAAAGCCCAGATAAAAGCTAGTATAAGATAGCCCGTGAAAATACAGAGTTAAATAAAATATTATTGTTTACAGTCATACTGTCAATGTCAAATATAAATATTAATGCTCTAAGAGATGTCAAATAAGTGTGATATGGCTTTTTAAATATGGCTTAGATAAGCTGTATCTTATTTTTGCTATAACAAAATCCAAATAAACTGTTCAAAGGCAAAGGCGAAGACATTTATTTGCACAAATTTGGATACATCATGGTTGATTAGTTAGAGTCCATGATTGCAAAACTGGAGGTCGTGGGGCCGATTCCCACCCAGGACAAACATTTGTGTGATGTGCGCATTTGTTTCTTCTGTCTGGTCATGATAAAAATATCAATATAAGTATTATATTGTATGTATATATGTATGTTTATCAGCTGTCCAATTACCGTAACACAGGCATTAAATTGCCTAATTAGGAATCTGCTAGTCGTGTGTGGAATTGTCTCCAGTTATTATTATCGCCTGTTGTGACCTAATTAAGACCTATAAAGTGTTAAACATGCACTATGACATACCCGATTTTCTGAACATGTGTGTACACAAAGACACCATAAAACTATCCAGTGAGCCTCAACTAAAAAAAATCTTCTTTTGACAAAAATAAAAAGTTGCACATCACATCATCTTTTTGGACAACAGAGATGTATAAAACTGGAGCAAGCCGTTTGAAGAGAGTAGCAAACAAGCAGACGAATAACGGCTGCCTGTAATGGACTTTTACAAGCTAATTTTAATAGGACTGCAGGAATTGGATTGTTAACACTAGATTGTCCAAAGCAGCCATTTTGACTGTTTTTAAATTCCCTTAAATGATATATAAATAGTCATATTACATTAAAGAATTGTATACTTATGTATAAATATATAAATTTTTTGTATCTGAAATTTAGAAACAGTCAAAGTGACTGCTTTGGGGCATCTAGTGTTGATAATGTAATAATTGCTATTATAATATCTAGGGACAACTACGTAAACAGCTTTTTGATCCCAAATTGGGCAGAACATGCGTTACGGTGACCAAATACCGGTAAACTAATAAAAAAGTATCCTATAGCTTAGCAATAACAACAACATACCGTCACGCCAGGTCCCTAACGGGGTAGGCAGAATGCACCGAGTGGCAAATATCTCTGTCCTTGCAAACCTGACGCGCTTCGTCTACATTCATCGCTCTCTTCATGCATACACGCCGGTTTCGGAGACTCTTGACTAGACTCCGTCCGAACAGCTTAGCAACATAGCTATTTTGTGCCATAGCAATACAGAAAAGATTTGATAAAATAGCCAGAGCGCAAATAGATAAGGAAATATATGAAAACAATAATTAGATAGCGCGCGTACATGGGTTTTTTTCTATAATAGCCTACACGTGCTCGAGAATAAATTCGTATATATAATTTGACGCAATAAATTAATCGAATGAGACTTTTATCTTTCTTTACCTTTTAAGGGCGTATTTTTAATGATTGGCGTGCGCACTCATGGGTTTGAGAACCTATGCTCTACCCGATGTCGTCCCATCTGTGAATCTAATATGGAATTGTTTATGTCGCGTTACATATATGAGTAATGGCTAAAATTATGTAATAGCGCGTAAACGTAACGCGTTATACAATCGCTTCCAAAAATCGGCATGGACGACTTGCCGAAAATCTGTTGAACGCGGGAGCGCGAGCAAAACCGCCGATAACAACTAGTATATCACAATATTGTTTCCTTCCTCGTAATAACAATAATCTTTATCCTGTACATAAATCGGTGGGCCATATTTATTGTTGCAGATACAAAAGTCACATCAAATGGAGGTCACGGACTATCAGCACGCAGCGATATCGATGGAGCAGCTCCACCAAGCGATGCAGTCGTCGCTCAACGCAAGCTCGATAGCCCACAACTTCCAACTGCCCATATCCCCCCGTCAGCTGTCAACACTAATGCTCAAGACCAACCACATAGCGCGCAGTTTGAACTTCAACGAGATACCGGCCCACTTGCAAAGGTCCCTCGACACGGAGATCGGCCTGGTCGGCGCGATATCCAACGATCTCACCCAGAACCTGGGCAGGCACGAGGAGATGATACTCAATCAGAATTTAGCTAGGAATCTAGACGTCAATCTAGCTAGGACACTAGCGAACGAGCTGGAAATGCACAACACAATCCACAACTCGTTAGTGCAAAATTTGAGCGAACAGGAGATGAGCAGGAATTTGACGCCTGAAATGGGACACAATTTGAGCAGGATTAGCGATGTTGGCGCCACGCAAGGCATAGTCAGAGCCGAGAACGGCATTCCACACAACATGGGCGGTGACATTGTGCTGGCGCATCATTTGAATCGGCAAAATGTCGATCACAATATGATCATCAATCAGGAAAACTCGAGGCGAACGCCCGTGCAGTGCGAAGAGAGTTTGCTGGAGCAGCAGAGGTTGGACCAACATTTGGCGCAACGATTGGATCAAATATTGGCGCAGAGGATGGTGAACGCGAATTTGCACGAGAGTCAACGGCACTTGGAGAACAATGAGAGTTTGATGGCGATGCAGTTTCACATAAAGGCGGAACAAGAGGACGATGGTTATTTCTACGATAACATGAGCCAAAGTGTTGCTAGCAGTAACGAAGTCAATGGTAAGTGTTGCAACACAGATCTCTGAATGACTGCAATTAGGTTTCACTTGCAAAATCTCCATTGTAAGGTTGCTATAAAACAGGCTTTGATATTGTCCCAAAACTTAAAATAAAGTTGTTTAAAACTGACATTTGCTACTATTGGTAATGACCAATTGGCTCAGAAGAATGTGGCTGAATCTAGCCGCTTTAACGCATTTAAACGCTGAGCTTTACGGCCGCTAAATCGTTTAGCTAGCCTAGTTAAGCCCTACGCTGGGCGTAATAAACGGTATTAAACAATTTATTTTGCTTTGCATGTAATTTATAAGGTTTCATAATAGCCGTAAAACAATTGCTCTTATAACTTTTTTTATTGAATACTATTGATTTTTAAAAAAATCGAATTGATTTAGACTATTGAGACCATTTCAATCGCGACCATCTGATTTTTAATTATACAGAGCCTGTGTTATGGTCACCAGACAGCTGATAAGCATTTATATAAATAATATTACACACAGACACAAAACAAATAAACTAAACGGGCCTAACCATTAATCCAGTCTATAAAATGTTACCGTGGAGGTGACATTGCGCTTTCCAAGTCCCACGTTCGAATATTATTGATTTGCTTAACATTGAAATCACAATCGAAATGTTGTGACCCGATGTTCGAATGTTCCATCTTAGGTTGCCATTAAAGCTTTCTGGTTATACGTGTTTTTCAATCGCCTCTCGCGGTGAGATTTTGATTGGATTCGTCGCGGCAAGCGCGCGATGCCTCTTCAATGGGTTCCGTCGATTTCAAAATTTTTAAGCACGTTTTCAGATTGAGATAGTTCCTTGTACAATTTAAAAGCGCTTCGGGCGGCTGTGGCCGTTATATATATTTTGCCGATTTGATTGACAGTGACAGTGACAGCGTCAAATGTCAGACAGTGAGAATGTCAATGTCAAATCTATGTACGTATATATAAAACTGGTGGACTGTGGCCCACGGGCCCGCGACGGCTAGACCTACATCATTTTATAAAGGCTGAATGTTTCTCTGTGCTTTTCCTTGACAGATAAGAACGATCAGCGTCTATGGTTGATGATGATTGTTACTCGTACAAGTAGCAGGTAGTAAGGGTGTATAAAATAGGACCTCAAAGCAGAGCATAAAGCTCAGTTTTTTTATATGTCCTTCGTAATATAATTTGAAATCCGTAAAAAAAAATATTATTTCTGATTTACTTTTTTTTTATGTTAGCAGAGTAGCGAACGACCTGGCAGCAGTCACGAGTGACCATAATTGTGTCAGTCCTCTGATGAAATTGCTTGTGACATTTACTATTATAATAAAGCAAGTGATATCGGAAACCAGTATTCGATGACCTTTCTAAATTGGCATTCAGATTTATAGATATTATAATTCGTCTAGTGTTCGTAGATTTTTTTTTCATCGCAAATTTTACTGGCCTCTTTAGTCCAGTTGTTAGATATCCTGATTGCTAAGTCCGATGTCGTATCGATTCCCGCCCAGGACAGATATTTGTGTGATGAGCACATTTGTTACTTTTGTCTCCGGTTGTAATAAAAATATCGATATAAGTATTATACCGTATTTATGTACGTTTATCAGTTGTCCGATTATCATAACACAGGCAATTCATTGCTTAATTTGTAATCGGATGACCTTATGTGAATTTTTATCTGTGTTCCAGATCACGTACCCCTACAAGCGGAACATTCGCAACCGAACGCGACGACAGGGGCACAAGAGCACGTGTACTGCGTATACACCAACCAAATAGCCGGCATACCGGCACTGAACCCCATAGACCTGTACTCGAGGCCGCAGCACTTCGTACAGAATTACATGTCGAACGGCATCGTCAGGGACAACAATCCGCAGAACCTGGTGGTTCACAACAAGCAGTTCGAAGGCTCCGGCGCGTTTCCGAACGAAGAGATGAAGAAGTCGCGCGAAAACGGCGCCGTCAAGAGCGACGGCGCGAAGAGCGAGGAGCCCAAGGAGAACATGAAGCCGTCAGATCAGAACAAAATGTACTACGACTACAGCGAAAGCGACTTTGGCGGCGGCGAGAAGAACGAGAACGACCCGAGCTCGCACAACAAGCTGTCAGACGATCTAACGATGAACATCAAGGGCGAGTACGTGTGCTACAAGTGCAACGACATACACCCGTCGAAGAGGGCGTTGAAGCAGCACGCGAAGACCTGCGAGTGCGCGGACGGCGCGGACGTCGCGGAGAAGCTCGGCAAGTTCACGTGCACGCGGTGCGCCTACAGGTGCCAGTCGCCGGCCATCTTGAAGATCCACGAGCGCACGCACACGGGCGAGAAGCCGTACGCGTGCACGTTCTGCGACTACAAGTCCGGCCAGAAGAACAACGTGGCGAAACACATACTGGTCCACATGAAGGAGAAGCCGTTCCGCTGCCAGTACTGCGACTATAGGTGCGCGCAGAAGAACAATCTTGTCGTGCACGAGCGCACGCACACCGGCTACAAGCCGTTCGCGTGCCCGTACTGCGACTACCGCACGGTCCAGAAGCCGAACTTGGTCAAGCATATGTACCTGCACACGGATCAGAAACCGTTCAGCTGCGACATGTGCAACTACAGGTGCGTGCAGAAAACGAACCTCACGAAACACAAGCAGAAGCACGCGAACGATAAGATCGACAAGTTGAACAGGAGTCAGCCGAAGCCGTACACCCCGCGACAGAAGTCGGTCAAGTGTACGCACTGCGCGTACAGGTGCGTGCAGAAGGCGAGTCTCGAGAAGCACATGAAGTACAAACATACGGACACGCAAGTGGACATGGTGCAGTTGGACCGCGTGTTGAATCTGATGAAGGACGGTGACAGTGGGTGCGATGTGCAGAATTTGAGTGTGAAAAAGGACCAGTGTGCGAGCGAGAAGGCGCTGGAGCCCCTCCAGGTACAGTCGTAGTAGTGAGTTTTTCCTTTTCGTTTTTGTATATACATTTCTCGATTTCTTTATATATTAATATTTCAATTGTATGCATAGCTAGGCTAAGTATGGTTGTGCGTTACCTCGTATTGATTTTACAAAGTTTTTTTTGTTCCAATTGAGAGGGTAGCCTGAAGATCTTGGACGCATCAACTGCTTATGTTTATATCATTGGGTTGAGTTATCAAAACTGTGAATACATATAAACGTATGTCGACGTTTTAAAACATCACAATTGCTATGACAAAATAACTACGATAGTGGCGCCCTCAATTGTCATTCACATCCACCCTCCGATACCTGGTGTTAGTGTGACTATGCATTTTTGTTCACTCAACGTTACGTTACGTTCTTGTAACCGGTGTATGAAAAACGATTACAAATTGTGAAGTTTCTGATAATGTGATTTGTTATTTTTGTACGTTAAGTGGATAGAATAAAAATCCATGTTTGATACGAAGGGCATAAAGATATCCATGCATTTTTTATTCATCTCATTCTCATATCTGTAAATCTGTCTTTTAACTTTTTATTCATTATATCTGTATTGAAAGGATAAGCAAAGATAAAGAAATACCTTTCGGTATGGGGTTGCCATCATTAGGTAGACATTATCACAGTTTGCGGTATTGATTCGAAAAGTTCAATGGGGGCTGTGTGACGATGAACAAAACTGTAGGTAGTTCAATTTCAAATTTAGTTATAACGGACATTTTCATCGTTCGAAATTTAAGTGATTTATATTGACGAATGTAAAGGTTAACGCACACGAGTTCACTGCGGTATTGGCGTCAGTGCGTTTCGAGTGTGATTCTTTTGAAGCTGTTGTATGAATAGCGAATGGATCTGAAGTGTATTGCTGCATAGCGGCAGTACCTTTGCTGCATTCCATCCTGTTATGTGTTGAATATATAATTCTAGACTGCTCACGCCTGTGGCAGCGTGTTATTGTAGTGAAACAATAAAAGTTTATTGCGTTTCGACACTCTTATTGAGTGGGTACTGCGGCCCGAGCTTTATTGTCGTCGAACGTAGATCAATGTCGATATTGAAAAAACAATATCTTAATACTGCGGATCGTCCGTTAATTACGTTTGGCTCGAAAACGAGTGACACGTGTAAATTCCTACGAACCTAATATGTAAGCTAATTTAAAGCTAAAAAACCCTAAATTTAAAGATAGAAAAATCGGTGGTTTTTGGTTGAGGCGGATATAAAATTGCTTAAAAAACATCACGTCTTTAATGGACGACGTAATACCGTGAACATATTATTACGGCATTACAAGAAATCCTATTTTATTTTGTTTATTAAATTACGCGGTAAACTGAAAGTTCTAATAGACAGTCATAGACAAAGAACGTAAGAAATGGCCGAACTGTCAAAATTGTCCAATGTCAGTTCTGACTTTATTTTCTACAATTGTGACTATATGTGCATTGCGCTTAAAGATAAACTTACATAGTGTAATAATTTAATCTTTTAAATGTTTACATGTTGCGACTAAAGATATTGATAACTAAAGGTTACTTTTACTTAACATTAGTCGGTTAATGTTATGTTTAATTTTTGATCTCTGACTAATTTTTGCTGCAATGTTTTATTGCTATAATCTTTGACCATGTTCAATTAACGCTTGCATTAAAAAAACTGCATATTTAAAGTAGGAAACAAAAACAAAGCGAACTTTATAATATTTTCAAACGCAATTTTTTTTTATTGTACTCAATAATTATGTTTAATAACTAATCGTTAAGTTTAACTGGTGAAATATGAATTTGTTTATTTAGAAATGACATTGCATCGACCATTAGTCAACAATGAAATATAAATTTAACATTCGACTGACTGAGCTTAAGTATATAATATATCTTTAGCTGTAACATACATATATGTATGCATGTATTGCTGAATAATTTGACATGTTATTAGAATATCATCGGAAAACAAAAGTAAGTAATGTTGGTTGATATGTTAAAATAATATGTGTTTTTTTTGTGTGATTGAATTAAGTTTCTTCGCTAGGCTAGATATTATGAAATTTTGTAAATTAATGATTATGAATTGTTGCCATAATTATGAAAAGTTAACTGTTTATGTTAATACAATAGTTATAATGTTGCCTGTTAAAAAAATTATAGATGCAGTGGACAGGCTTGCAAACAACCCACTATCCACACATTGTGAATGCTTATACATTTTAAATAGAAATCATATGAACCTACATGGCCTGTTCGCTGCGTCTCTATAATTAAAGAAAAACCTTATTAAGTGTACAACATGCAAATTTTTCGATTTAGAATCTGTAAAATTTTAATGTTGTTTATGTAGTTTTAATTATTTCAACGTGTTTATATACACATCACATTCACAACACTATATACAATAAGTACGTTTAAATGAAGTTACGTATACACAATTTATGTATTTACTATTTTCATGTATTAATAATTTGCGCCTCTATCATCAGCATTTGACTGCATTTTTTTTCGAGTTGCGCGGGAATGATTCTCGTTGTCTATGGGCAATCGATGACAGGCAACAAAGGCGCTGTTGCGTGGCGGGAATGGCTAGCTGTCATGCGTTTGACGTTGTCAAAAATTGCCAACGCTATTGTAATACCAATAGGCACTGTCGTAAATAATTATAATCGTTATTTTTCATTAGCTCTCTGACGAAATGGTTGTATATAAAAATATTATCTGAACGGCAGTTTTTCGCGCAAGTGCCTGAGCAATCCCAAAAACCCACAATGTACCCACCTTCTCACCAGGGCTGCCACTATGTGACAATTTATTGAATTGTTTAGAACAATTAATAGATTTAGAGAGATTGTTAAAAATCAATTGTATATAATCAAATCTGAACAATATGAAGTTTACCCTACGACTAATGTCATAAAATTGATTCATAAAACTTATATCATTTATGTCGTATCAAAGAAAGCGATACCTAAAGTTAATTAATTATATCTTTTAATAATAAGCGTCCTGGTCAAATGCATGTTCAATTGCAGAAGAAAAGACCTTGTTGGTGACACCCAATCGAATCGAAGTCGAATTACGCGTCTCCCGACCCCCCCTCCATACCATTACTCCCACTCGCCCTTTGACCCTCTCTTCCAACCCCTCCCATTTCATTCGCAAACTCCCCTCTTTTCACCCCTAACTCCCATTCCTAACCACTACTATCCTTCCATCTCTTCCATCTCCCAATCTCTCTCCTTCATTCTCCGTCCCCCTCTCCTCCCCAACACTCCAGCGTCTCTATTCGCTAATGCTCTATCTCAGCAAAGACTGTTTTTGGCGGGAATTGTTATTTCGTGTAAAGTGTGTTATTATTCCATTTTTATTTGTATTGTTTGTCCTCACTTTTTAAAATACCAATGCACGTCGTATTTAATTTTGACATTCTGTCAGTAATACGTGGAGCTGACACATAAAGGAGGCAATGTAAGCAATACAATAAATAAATAAAATTTATGTATGAATTATTCTTGTATTAAAAAAAAATAAAGTCTATGGAGCATGACTTTTTAAAATGTCCTTGCCTTTATGAAACACATGTAATGTTTGAACAATACGAATATGATGTTGGGAAATTTAATTTTTGGGATATGGCAACACTACTGTATTGTTCAAGCTTGGTACAAATTAACCACCACGATTGGTGGTGTGGGGGAGGATAAGCTTGGAACAAGATAAAAGCACAGTTTTGATCAAATTTCTTTACCTAAAATTTAAAATTATCTTACAATGTACGAAATTTTGTTAGTAATAATAATAGTTAGGTTATTTTTTAAATTGCTAGTTTAGGGTCGATCCGCACTATCGTTCAGTCGTGAGCTGATAAAATCTGACATGTACTTAATGTTGCCAGGACTCTTAATGTGTGTAGGTGTACATATATATATGTATGTGTATGTCGCAATCAAAGTTGATAATGAGATGTTATACTTATGTTTTTTTTATAACGTTGCCAGTAATATTTCATTGTCATTACTGTCCAATCCAAAACGCTGGATGTTTTGTACTTATTATGTTTTGTATATAGGAATATTATTGAAAATAATACGAATGAACACAGCTTGTGTATGACTTTGTTTGAAGCTTTGCGCCGTACACTAGTCGACGCAAGTTTGACATAATGACAGCACATGTCAAGTATGAGAGGAGAACTGTGTCCAGCAGTGGAACAAAAAGGGTCGAGAAAAAATCTTGTTTTGCCAAATTTTTTAGGTTTTCATTGAAACGTTACAA
Organism: Agara belti belti; assembly: GCA_018245935.1. Taxonomy (NCBI): domain Eukaryota; kingdom Metazoa; phylum Arthropoda; class Insecta; order Lepidoptera; family Hesperiidae; genus Agara; species Agara belti. Next base: position 28,774 of record DWEM01000019.1, read on the forward strand.
ATACATAAACCAATGCTTAGGAAGGCATAGCAGCGGTGTCAATAAAATAATGTAAATGTAATAAAGATTACTAATATTCTGCTTACGTAATACTTGAATGACTCTTTAGTTGTGTTGAGATATTGTTGTTATTATTATTATTATTTAGCTCACGACTGAACGATTGTGCGTATGGACGGTAAGTCCCAATGCCTGCTGGCTGTGATGGTGTTTCCATGTTTTTTTAATAAAAAAAAAATGTTACCAAGAGATTAGTATATTGTGTATACTGTATGTATGTATGTATGTTTGTATGTACCTTCGTTTTACATCACGTTTTTTGTAAGTGTTCTCGATCTAAGCGCCCCCTAGTGATATTTTTTATGTTAATCCAATTTTGTATGGTCGTTTTGTAATTAAATGCCGCTTACCAAAGTGACGTGGTTTGTTTTATTTTATTACATCGCGTCAGTTCGTTAACGGGATAGGTAGAAAGCAAGTACCAAATATCCCCATCCTTACAGAGCCGACTTGATTCTACATTCATTTATTCATATTATCTAACTTTAAGAGAAATAACCATTTACCTAAAAAAAAATTTTCGACAATAATCTTAAAGCTTTACCCGTAAAAGTCTAGAAACTTAACAGTATAGCAATTATATTATTACAGTTTATAATCAGAATGTTCCGCAATTAGGTTTTTGTGGTATTTAATTTTGTAAATATATTTAATACAGCAGAAAACATTGACGAATGTAACGTTCTATGAGAATTAACGCCATCTACACCGTTATTTTGATATTGGAGACTAGGATTCAAATTGTATTATGGTAAATAACAATACTAATACTTTGCACGTAATTTCTATTCATCAATAGATGGCGTTAAATACAAGTTAGTTACTTTATTATTGTATATCTATTTGACACTAGATGTCATTACTAACTTGATTTCAAAACTAGTTTGGATATATTAGTAGTACGGAAGGAAAAACTCCAGGCCCTATGCCATATTGTAATAATTACAATATGTTTTTGCTCATATGCAAGTCGTGTATACAATTATTGTATACACAACTTGCACATGTGCAAAAACATGGTTTTTCTGAACACATCAGTCTATATATAAAATACAGTGAATTAATTTATTCAGTACTCGTATGATAAAAAAAAAACAAAAAGTATTGTTGTTGTTTTTTAGTTACCCTGGTTATTGCCGATTCAAAAACGGTTTAATTGATTGAAAGAACTTTTATATTCAAATAGAAATTATAAAGTAAAGACTTAATTTATTCTTCAACGATTTTCATTCATTCATTAATTTTGGCGGGAAAACACTATCAGTAAATTTAAAAAACGTAGGATGCCCTTACATTACTCTTTCCTGTCAGTCACTCAAAAAAGCTATCAAAAACCTCGAGACACGATAACTTGAGAAAAAGTATGCTTACCAATTAAGCGATTTTGTTTTAGAAAAGTAGTTTTTTTTTTGCTAGACATTGCCCGATTGAAAATGGTTATGTCTTGGTGCCGGTCAAATATAATAAATAATGAAACTAATCATTTTATATATCTGTATACATTTTTATTCTTGACAATAAAATGAGCATTATGAGTCGTGCACTTTTGGATTTTCCAAACTATTTATTGCTGTGTTCGTAAATAAACTTAGGTAGGTAGGTACTGTATAACATTTATGAAATGTTTAGCCATCGCACCGAGATCGGCCAGTCCATTAATTTGAAACGTATGTCGGTGACGGCGCCTCAGGACGCGTCAGTCTGCGTCAAATTGTTAATTGTTTCGGTTGCCGCCGACGCTTGTAAAATCGAACGTGTACTTTTGAAAATAGCTACATGACAGTTTTGTTATCGAATTTTGCTTTTAAAATGTCCGAGTTTATTTCGGTTTTCAGTCACATTGTGGTTTCTTAATTCATATATTTATTATGGCAATCTACAAATTATGAAACTTTCATTAAAATTAAATAACTGTGGTATTAAACCATCATGGTTTTCTAACTTGTATTACTAAATACAAGTAACAAATATGTATAGAAACTAATTATCGGTAATACATTTGGAAGTCAAGTCAGCAAAGCGCCTTAAGGGGCGTTACTGCAAGATGTTAATTACTTTGGTTTCGGTTAATTTAATGTTTTTAATTGGAAATCCCTTATAACTGAGAAAAGACAGAGAAAGAAGATATTTACTGTTTCACTGAACTCATATATTAGCTAAAATGTATAATATTATAATATTAAATATAGGCTTGCAAGCGACTATTTTAAAAGATATGTATACCTTAGATCATTCCAAAATCACTTCATAGTATAAAACAAAGTCGCTTTCCGCTGTCTGTCCGTATGTATGCTTAGATCTTTAAAACTACGCAACGGATTTTGATGCGGTTTTTTAAATAGATACAGTGATTCAAGAGGAAGGTGTATATGTATAATAATATATGTAGTGATACGTCGAGGAGAACTACACACACATTTTACGAAATTCCATCTCCAAGGGAATTGCGGGGGCGGGGGCGGGACGAAGTCGCGGGCAAAAGCTGGTAAATTAATAAAAATCATTTAGTTACTACATTGTAATTGAATGAATGATCATAATGTAACATTTCATTAATCCGTATCGCATGGTGCTGACGGCGCCTCGGGCGCGGCGCGCGTCCGTTTGTTAACAATATCGCGGAATTATGTACCGACAGGTGAAATAATCATATTCTGATATAAGTATCCATTAGTATTCTTGAATTTTGCTTGCTAGAATTGGAATTGAGGAAATTGTTACTCTCGGCTACAGAGTTTGTTACAATCGTTTCTATATTACTGTTATTGTAATTTTTTGATGTGAAACTAAGTACGACCGACTTGTTGCCGTGATAGCAAGCGGCATGACGCTATCGATGCCATCACGCGTCGGACTCCGCTCCATGTGTGGATTGCGGTTCGTTGTATGCGAAATAATAATACATAATTTAAAATTCTTTCAATAACCATTTACGGTGTTTTTGTTATGTTCACCAAAATGAACAATTTATTAATCTATTCTAATAACATTGGTAGGTATATGCACAATTTTAAATTACTACCAGCCAGTATGAAATCATAGCGTGCTTTTGACATCTCGCAGCCTCAGGACGCATCACTCGCCGGCCAGCCATTGTCTGGTTTAACTATAAACTCTACGCGATACCAATAATTTCTTAACTACCTACGTTTTACTCAATGTTTATATTGTCCAATTAAAACAATCTTTAATGAAATGCCAATTGATAGATTTAACACAGGTTCGATAATATTATTGAAAAATCTAGTGTGCCGGTTTCATTTTAGGTTTTGGAAACACAGATTGTAATAACAACTACATATATGTAATAAAATAAAAATGTCCGTATAAGTATTATATCGTATGTATATATGTATGTTTCTCTAGTTCTCTAAAAAGTTCTTTTTAATAGCCTGCAATAGCGACCGATCGCAACGCATGGCGTAACAGAGGGGAGGCCTTTGCCCAGCAGTGGGACACGACGTAGGCTATAAAAAAAATTGTACGTTTATCAGCTGTCCGGTTATCATGACACAGGCATTCGATAGCCTAATTTGTAATCAAATAGCCGTGTGTGGAATTTTCCCCAGTTATTATTTATATTTTATTTATTTAACTGCTCCTGTACTTGTATGTAGTTGTTCTACCCCAACCCTATTATCATGTGTACACTTCTGCAAAGTCGCATCAGGAAATAGCATTGGGATGCACAAGACGTTGTATTTTACGGAGGCACGCGTGTATCCGGTCGCCACAGACGGCGTGCATATGACATTTACACAATGAGATCGAGTCCTTGTCCTATTTTATCTCTGATAAGGTAGAGCTTGCAATGATGTGTACGTAAAAAACTATAGTATAATTTTTCTCTTCCAGCAGTTTGCGTCATAAAACGTCGGAGCGGTGACGCGAATATTGTGCTCTCTCTCCCACTCACGGGCCTTATGGGCAGGTATGCTGCGCATTATTGTCGTCGATAAGCATTATAACAATTGACAAACAATGATCATAACGTAGCAATTTTTTTTTTTTATGTTATGAGAGTACCTAGTGAACGAGCTGGCAGCAGTCACGAGTGGCCGCTGCCGCCCATGGACATCGGCGACGGACCTCTAATAGGGCTGT
>DWEM01000020.1:0-32893 GCA_018245935.1 Agara belti belti
ACTTGTTGATGAATAAAATTAAAACTAAATTATTAATTAATTATAAGTGCTAGTATTTTGTACATTTGATTAACTATTTATTAGATCACAATAAAAAAGATATCTGTATCTATACATACCTAAATTTTAACTGAGATAAGTTTAATGAGCCGGTGTTCCGTTAAGCATGCGACATGTGCAAAGAGAAAACATTTGATGGATGATCCCTGTTTTCAGCTTCACAGCAGCGGGTCGCCTGCAGTGCCGCATCGACGCGGTGGCGGGCTGCGTGGTGACGGGCGCGGGCCGCGGCGCCGACGCCGACCGCTCGCAGCTGTACCAGGCCACCATTCGCGAAGGGGACCTGCTTCTCAATCGGGTCAAGAAGCTCGCTTCCGTCATCAACTTTTAGTATACATTTAAAATTTGCCTCCACGAGCAGGAAGGAACACGTAACCAATCTCTTGGCCGTTCAGTGCTGCAGAAGTACTCTCTGACGAGTCTGTTGATACGTTGTTTGGACGGCAAAAAATATGGATACGAGGATTATTTCAATTTTAACTATAAAAGCGTTCTTTTTTTAAATCGACATATGCCCAAGAATAGCACTGTTCCACTGTTTAACTGATTATTTATCAACAAAGCAATGGTATTACTTGTTTTATATAGACACTTGTTTTATATTTTACGTTTGTTTCTTCCATTTGTCTAGTGAACGGTAATAACAAATTGTTTCATCCAAATTGTTACTTGATAATTTTTGTGTTTAAGTTAATAAACCATTCTAATCGATTTGTTGTTTTATTCACACTGGGTACAAGAAGCTATTTTATACATGAAAAAATAAAATAATAAATGGGCAGGTAAAGGTAAAGGAGAACGAAAAAGAAAATAATTATTAGTATAATATTTTTTTAAATAATTTGAATACTTTTTGGACATTTACATAAACATTTAATAATTTACAATGATTATTTATACTGACATGACATGACACATCATCGACTACACTACACACTATATCTATTTGTAACTTGAAATTAATAACTTGTAGGTGCTATGAGAATTTACTCTAGACAACTAAACCGTTGTGTGTGGCCTATCGCCTCACAAGCGTTTCGTTAATACTAAGAGTGTATGCATGATTTATAATTTTCATAAATAATTTATCAGGACATTTATACACAAATATCTAGGTTTTTATAGGTATAAAATATTTGTTGTAGTTATTATGTTGGTTTGATGCAACATAGGTTGCACATAACATGGTTGAAAACGTCATAAAGGTTAACTGTAACATTGAGATATTCACATATAATTATGTCGTGGTGTTTCGAATGTGTTGCTAATTTTGAAATAAGAATAAAATGTTAGTTAAGCCGTTACGTTTGATCTATGTTACATTAAACCAACACAATGGATGGTAATATTTGTAAACGAAACACATTGTACACTTAAAAACCATCCGCCAGTAACGACGACACAGTAATCGTACGCACCGAGAAATGCATATTTGGAAATAAAAGTTGTAATGGAAAACATTTACAACTCAGTCTGCTGCAGTGCTGGTGAAACTACTAAATACTTTGCTCAATATTGTATTACACCAGTCGCTCACATTTTCACAAAGATATGTTGAAGTATTCTAAAGCAATATAATAGCTATGACTCTAAACACTTATAACTATGTAGACCTCAAATGCAAATACTTTTTAAATTTACATGATATGAATATGTCATTAACCTCTGTTACGTTAGTTTAAACATTTAAGTATATCGAGTATCTAGAGTGACAATAGACAATGCAATAAGGGTATGCATTTGTATGTATCGGATTGATCGATGTCTGAAGGCGAGAGCGGCGGAAGGGAACCTTTATCTGTATATTACAAAAGTTCTCTTATATCTATGACAATTTTCGAAGGGACATCTCGATGGAATGTGGTATATGATAAAATCATGCATATTGCACTCCAGTTCTAATAGTAACATATAAATATAGTGTCATTAAAATTTTTACGATGTAATTTCACTATTTGTTCATTACATTACTATCATACATTTTATATACATTTAATGATATAGATATAGATTTATGATTTTAATTAATTTTTGGGATAATTTATAATTACTTTTGATGTTATAGCACATGGGACCGCATCCACATTATTTCATAGTAATTTAGTCAATCCACGTCGTCCATATTGGTCGGATGCAATCTTCAATGCGCACTATCACAGAGTAATGACATAAACGTGGGACTCCCGCGAGTCCCCGATTGCCCCAGGCCCGTACTCGTGCATATAAGTTACTTACAGTAATACTAGGCGTAATAACACGGAATAACAACTCGTTACATGGCGCTACGTTAGCACAGAATATTATGCTAAAAACTGACGCTCGTTTCAACGTAATCTGTTTCAGTCCTCGTTTCTACATACGATTAAGTTCTTTGTACATAATTATCAACATCCACAAATCGCAGCCGTCGTCCGCGAATTCGTAGACCGCCCGTCGAGCGCGGGTTCGAGTCGGTGTTAGTTTTGGAATGTGTTCAGGTGTCCAGGAATTTTGACAGGCTTAAACGGTGAGGCCTTCAGTGCGCGCGGGGGGCGGCAGGGAGGAGAGCGGGTGCGGGTGCGCGTGGTGCGGCGCCGGCGGCGACGGCTGCGTGGCCGGCGGCGCCAGCGGGCCGTGCGCGGGCGGTGAGCGGTAGTGGTCGCTCTCGTCGCGCATATGTCGGCTGCGTTCAGCCAGCTCGCGGCCTCTTTCGGCCAGTTCGCGCATTGCCGCCTGGCGCTCGTCGTTACCCTCCAGCGACGGCGGTCTCTCCAGGGGAGACGCAGCACCCGGACGTGCGCCGGCGAATGCACCGAAGCCCAGCAGTCCCGGAAATTTACTAGCGACACCGTTTTGTCCAGCATTCTGCTGGATCACTGATATTTCATTCAGCTGGAGAAAAAAATGTTTTAAAGTTAATTAACAACTAACAATTGTGGTTTAAGCACAAGCGAAAATGTATCTTCGATTTATATACCTAATAGGAATATTATTTATAATTGAATTACCTTTTGCTGCATGCCATTGAGAAAAGGGGCGGGCAGATAAGGGTAGAAGAGGTCCGGTCGCCGCAACAGATCGTGGGGCTCGTGCAGCGGCCGGGGCGGCAGTTCCAGTGACATGCGCCGGCCCCGTCGCGAAGCACCGCCGCTCCACATATGCGTGCCCATGTGCACCTATTTGACAATTTCATATTTTAAGCGGGAATTTTGTTAAAATATTTCTCAGTGAGTTAGTCGAGTAAACCTGCTGTCTAATTAGTTTATACATAGGCATACCATAATTTTTTTAACTGGTAGTCTTAATTGTTAGACGTAAAGACGTCTATAAATTACCTCATAATATAACAAGACAACGTTCTGGCATAATAACATACTTTAAGATTTTTGTTTAAGATCTTTAATATTTCGGATCCCGAGTAACGAAAAAAACTAAAACTAAATACATTTGCAGTGTAAGTGGTGTTTGTTTTGCTTGTCACGCCATTCAACAATGGTGGGTGAATAGAACTGTGATGAGGGAATTACAGGATACGTTAACAAGGAAATCAAAGAAATCTAAAACATCCTGGGCGGGGACAATACAAGATAAAAAACTGATAAAAAAAAATATGATTGAGATAAAAAAAACTGTAAAATTACACATAGCTGACTGGTTCTACAGTTCTGAATGACTTCATGCTCGCACAATTCGGTATGATGATACCTTTGACGATTCCTGTCCCTACCAATATCGACATGACTTTCACTAGGCACTTGAATTCGGCGCAGAATGCCGTGCATGTGTCTATAGTACAATGGTGTTAGATTCTAATATTCATTCAATCACCTTAAGATTCCCTTTGGTGGTGAACGCTTTCTGGCAAACGGCGCATCGGAAGGGCTTGTCTCCGGTGTGCGTACGCATGTGGATCTGGAGCGCCGAGGACGATGAGAAGTTCTTCCGGCAGACGCCGCACAAATGTTTTGACGACGCGGAAGGCGGTGGGTGAGGGGGGCCGCTAGGCACTGGACAAAAGTAACCAAAAGATAACGTTTAATTTATTTAATAAATAAAAAGTAGATAAATTAAAGGTAGTCGCTGACGGAGACAAATAAGTAGGTAGGTACTTAGATCATTCGCCATGTTAGGAATTGGCCATATTCGACCTCTACCACTACGGGAATGAGGGCATTTTGAGCTTACAAATTTCCATGCGAAACAAAGCAAAGTGTAATGTCTTTGAGTTTATCACCTTAAGAGGGTCCAATAGTCATAACACGAGGAAGAAGGGACCTACCAAAGTTTCTTCTAAAAACAACCTCGCAATCAAATTTATGCGTGTGGAATATGCTTCATACTATTTAATGTCTCGCTAGTTAAAAATCACATAAGTATTAAAACTTACCGGTGGGTCGCTTAGGCAGCGGAGGCATGTCAATTGGGGATGTAAGTGACATGGGCGCCGGGGGGTGTATTGGTGGAGATCGTTTGAGGTCCATCTTATCCGGCGATGAGCGTCGGTCGGGGCTGGGGTCGCGGAGCTCGTCGGGCCCGCCGGGTCCTGCTGGGGGCTTTTCGAATCCCGGCGGCATGTCTCGGATCTTATGCGTTAGCATGTGTTGTTTCATGTTACCCTAGAGGAAATAAATTTGTTAGTTCTGTGATGCTTACTTTTCTATATGAATTCGATATACGATCATGTAGGCATGTAGTTACGTAGAAGATGGGGTAAGATACGTACGTGTATTTGTGATCCATCTTATTACACGTCTAAGTAGAGAATTACTTACTACTTATTATTATATTATCTGATGAATTACTCTCATTAAATATTTGTTTTACGTATTCTTAAATAAACGAGTATCATATTAGCAGATATTCCTAAACACATATAGATTTACCTACTCTACGTAATATAACAAATACCTACTGATTTAAATACAGTCTACATACCTACAGACGCGAATCGCCAATGAAAAATTAATACATAGTTACAAGCGAATGCGGGCAAGGCTTGCTGGTAAGCGTTATCTTTAAAGATAGCAATGTACGTATGCCTATTTAGTAGAGCAATATCAGAATTGTAGCCTACAATTTAAATAATGTTGTTTGCTGCCTAACCTACACTTATAAATAGAATAACAACCTTGGGAAAGGATCACGTAGGTAAGTTTAAGCGATATGAAAACGGCCTTAAACATATCTAGATACTATTTGTTTGGGATTACCTACGGTAAATTATAAATGTATTATGCATTGGTAAAGTAAAATTATTTGGAATCTCAATATTTTCTATGTGTATGTCGGGATATAGTCACAATTAGGAATTAAGTATATTCCTTACAAAACATTTGCAAGAAGCCTGCGGGAGCAGTAGCACCTTTCTTAGTTGTGTTACCTACTTGGGATATGCACACAATAACAACATTATTTTCTGTTTACAGATTTCTGTAAATGGGTATGAGTATAATATGTCTTTGATATCAATAATGGCTTAGAATTTTGATTTGCTCATTTGATAGAATTTATCATAAAAAATATGTAGGTATCTACAGAAATATTAAAAGTTAGTTTAAAGCAAATAATCACTAGAAGCTCTTGACTTTTTGTTACTAATAAATCGATTGCAGGAAGTTGTAACAAGAAATATAAATATAAATGAGCATTAACAGAACGAGATATATAAAAAGAAGTTTAGCATGACAGCGTAGATATTTAAAAGAACCAAAATTATTACGGGCCATCGAATTATTATTGGTATTTGGGACAAAATTCAATAAAATGAAATATAGGTAAGTAATTAGATATAATATTGGCAAGTGACTTTTAATATGCAACTTTATATTATTTGATACAACAGAGTCCACGCTCAGGCGTCACTCTCGCATACCGGGTAGACGAAGGCGTTCCAGACATCCAAAGCAGTGGCGTGCGGCGGGCGCGGTGCGCGCGCGCGCCTACCGCACCGGCAACCGCCGCCACTGCTCTGGAACCACAAATACACACACACGTTACACACACGTACCACGCAACCACGCGATGGGACAGTGGGACATCATAGGGATTAATGAATTATAAGTTGAAATAATGTAAGGATCTTAAATCTTAAAACAATTTGAAGGGAAAAGGTGGGGAAAATTTGATTACTACTCGTACTAATAATTTTTTAAAACATGGAGAAATGGGACAAAAATTCACTGAAGGATTACTAAAAAATCAGAAAAACTTAACTGATCATCTGATCAACCTCGACACATACATACAAATCTATAAGGAATCTCGGTATATGACAACATTAAAATATGGTGCGGCGATATCGATAGGTATGTACCTACAAAAAGTGCTATTGACAAATTGAAAAAAAAAGATTACAAGAAACTTATTAACTCATGATAATAATACTTCTAAAGGGAGCAAGCATTGCAATTAAATCAGATAGACAAATATCATTGCGAATCGAGGACTATTGCACAAAAATAGAAATTTAAAGTAGCTTCCTTCCTAAGTACTAAATTATAAGAAAATGTAAATTAATAGTTCAAATTATGACCATGGCAATGTAATAATTTTAACTGGTTCTTTATTACCTATATATAAATTGTTGATATTACTAAATTATGTTTTTAGAATTCAATTACTTTTTTATCAATAATACGTGATTTAAAACACAAATGTGATAATGTTATTACGACTTAAAGTGAAGATATTCAAAATTAAACGTATATTTATTATGCTTCATGTACCTCTATTAATTGCAGGATTAAAAGCGACCAGTGTCATTAATATAATGGCAATAATCTAAAATTAATGAAATTCTACTGTTGATAGGCAGTTAGCTATAGGTTGTTGTGGTGTTAATTATTGTTACGTAATCTAATAATTAAACATCAGTAGGTAGATATCGAGTTATTTTACGTTTAACATGAAATAGTTAAAGTTTAACTTATTAATAAATTGACTGGTAGATACATAACAGTGCTCCTTATAAAATGCGCATTAGTTCGTTCTGGATTAGGTAACGTGGGGTCATACTAAACTAAGCAAGCACCTAAGCTAATTTTATTTTATTAATAGAATAATTTATTTTCTTAATAGGATTTTAGTAATCGATGATAAGTGGCTGATACTGTCAATGTCCTATCAACCTCGAACAGTTAGTTAGTATAGTAGTAAGACTGACTATTAGTGGCATTAAATCCAGTTCCTATTAGCCAATAAGACTACTAGTTTAAATATTCATTGATAAATAGGACTATAGAAATAAAATTGTCAGTATACGTTGGCCCAGTTAGTATAAATTAGTATGAGTGCAGAGTTAGCATTAATTGGTAGATACCGATTTCTCCTAATTGCAATTAGTCACGGAGGAATTTACTCCTCTGAAGGACTAAGATGGATTTTTTTAGTACTTATAGGTACAACTGGCAACCGCACCTTTCAAACCTAAACATAATTTTTTTTAAACCAATTGTTTCGCGATAGTAATGGTGTAGCTACCTACTGCTACTGCCCAGGAAGACCACTTTCTTTTATTATTAAACAACTCTATTATTTAAATGTTGTCTCTGGTTCAGCAACCGATCTCGGATATTTATTATTTAATTATTTCAATCGGATATATGTATATGCTTTAACCTAATAGGTTCCTATAAGATCAATATTTGTTCCTATTTTATGCGCTACTCATATCGTTAATCCGATTGAGATAAAACTTCAACATATTGTTTGCACTTGCGCGAAGGTTTTATAGTACAAATCAATTACAGAAGTGGCGCGCGTGTCGCACCTACCATAAAATGTTTTTGAAAGAACATTTCTGCAATTATACGATATTTTTTTCGTTTTATATCAACATATTTACCTACAAATATAACAAATATAACATTTTTCAACAAAATCTTGCCTATATTTAAATGACCGCTAAACATTATTATCTCAATGTGATTTATTTAATTGAATTGGTGATCAATTAGCACTTCTATAATTTAATGGTTCTACAAGTAGGTGATTCATATGCATTGTGGATATTTTTATTTATGTGCCATAGTTTAGACTAGTATGTTAAAATAGACTTGCATTTGACGACAAGCTGACTCGATGTTAAGTGAGGTTCAGTAGGATGAAGCAAGCTTATCTATAAAGTGCCTACTTGCTCTTGTTTTGAATAGTCCTAATTTATAACACACTGTTTATAGTATAATCTAAAAGCCACTCAAATCACACCAGTGGGTCGCCTGAGACTAAAACTATAATTGTTATAATATTTTCGAAGTGTAATTTAGTTTGAACCCAATTAATGTATTAGAAATTATAATTTATTCCACCTAATAAAATCATGATCGATATAAATATGTCAGACATAACGACAAGTATTTTACAATAAGCCTAGAATATATTATCATGAGCAGCTACTAATAATTTAAGAAGCTTACAAATTAGTGCGCTAAATTTCATTTTAAAATGCTTTATTATTGGTCCTTGAAATAATCACACCTTCTGTGGTATGAAAAGAGTTCGAAAGTTACAGTGAAATAATGATCATATCATAAAATAGAATTAAAGCAAAACTCACAGAAACCACTTATCGCTTTACACGTAAAACTGGACTGTACAAAGATTATGTAGAGTTTCGCGCGTGAAGTTTTATCAGTGTTGTGGCTGTAGCGGGCGACACTTATTGTAATTTTAAATCGGCCTGTAAGCAGCAGGCTCTATTAGATAAGCCATCTTCGTGTTTCCATATCTTCTCGCTACAACATTCAACATGCACTCTAGTGAGTAGGCAAATTATTTATGTCGAAATTAAACGCCAACTTATTATATTTGCCGTTTATTTAATTTGGAACGCTAAATAACTGTACCGTACATAAAACTAACTATTATCTTAAGAGTTCCTCTATAGTTTTTTAATTTTTATTAAAATATTTCATATATGTTACAACGTAATAAGAATGTTATGACTTAAGTAATTATGTAACAGACTGTGTATTAGACAATTTTACTTTTATTCTGTTTGCGAAACCCGTATTAGTGACCATGAAACACTCACCGCCAATTATTATATTGTAAAATTACATTTATTTTGTCATTGACTAGCTATTACTGCGTCGAGATTTTGCTACCACCTACACGATGTTCCTATAATGTTTTATCCCTTATTTTAATAGCATATGCTTTAAAACTTCCTAGGTCATGTTTATTTTCGTATGAAATTTGAAAATATCAAATCGATTCAGCAGTTTTAATATAAGGTGAAGTTAACTTCTGGATAATAAATGTTCAATAATATAGGATTTGGATGGAAATTTGCGCAGTCATTCTAACTTTTGTCTAGTACTTATTATAATGCGATATTACTAATAGCGTAGTGTTATCATTATCAAAACAAAAATTACATTTTTGTTCATTTCATTCTGAAGTTATGTTGCAGATCTTCATGTAAACTCTTCAATTGTCAAGCACTATCGCTCCGGCACTATCTCTGTCGCTATTTGCCAGTAATCAGCAGTGCTAGATTTCCTGTGTTCCGGTTTTTAACGCGCAATATATATGTATATCAACAGTAGCTATGACGAATAGGTAACGTAACGTAACAGAGCTATCTCCACCCATTTCTCTGTTAATCAGTGTACCATTTTTAATAAAACATGTTCACGTGTAGACAAGGATGACTTGTTTATAATAAACAAAGCGCATGCGCAGGTATGAATACCGATTTACATGCAGTGAGCATGTAATTCAGCGATCTCTATTGTCCGGAGACCTCCGGATTATATGTCAACCGGTTTGTGACCTCGGGCTGTTTCTTAAGATCAGGGGTTGTGTAAACTTGTAAGAACTCATTTACAGATAAATAAGAACCGTTTTACGCATCACTTCCAAGTGTGTTATACTGCGTTGTACCCGTTTTCTGCTTTAAAGAGGTTAGTGCCTTCAAGTAAAGGCCACATTGAACGTATTACCGCAGAATGTAATAGAAAATACATTGAACAAATAATTCCTATAAGAGAAATAGAAAAACTAAAAATTACGTTTCGTGGCTACGTAATGAAGTTTAAATGACCAAAGATAAAGAAATTTGTATAACTAGTTATTTCCGGTATAAATCTGGCTGCAAGTCAATTAAAATTTAACTTGTTTATTTAAGCTGGTGGAATGAAAGTGACAGAGCTTTGAAAGCGAGATAAAAAGGGAAGTAAGATGGCTTTAAAATATCTCGACAAGTTTTTGAATAAAAGTTATTAAAAAATGTAAGGTACCTTGATTAATTTAAAATATTGATGAAATCTCTCTTTTTTGTAATTAAATAAGGAGATATTTACTTGAAATATAATGAAATCGTCCTTCTGTTTAGGTAATTGCCGTTGGAAATTGAGGCTGGCTAAGTATTAGAATATATTGAAGGTTAAGGAAAAAGCAAACTCAAAAAATACATCTAGACACGCGGTAAGTTTTTTGTACTGTAACATGGTTTTTTTTTGTAATAACCATAAAGGAATATTAACCATTGAAAACAATCTATATCTCAACAAAATTTGTCTCCAATTATTAAAATCTTGCATACGATCGGTAAAAATAACTAACATTATCGTAAAGGTACATTATGTAATTATCATGCCATTGAATCTGAATTTATTTAAATAAACATAATTTGCACAAACATCTCATGTTCACTGGAAGTTATTTTGTATAGAGACGGAAATAAAGTTTTCACGCATGAATTTGAGAATTTACATTTGGAATTATATCTGAAATATTTATCAGAGATTCATGTATTCGTAACTTTCTCACGGTTTCTTTCGGTTATTTGATTCAAAAAAGTGTACGATTATAATTGCAATTCGTGACATAAAAATTTGTTCATGCCTGTTAAGGATACGAATTTATTTAAAAAAATATTTTATCTTATGTCAATATTGCACAAAGCAAGTTTTTTTTCCCACCCTTCATTGGTTTACTCCTGGACACGGGTCAATCTCGTAGTGGGAGGGTTTTAGGTGTTAGCCTACCATGCTGGCAAAGTGCGGATTGGCAGTCCTCACTCATCTTAGAAACATTATAAGTTTGCATATCATGCCTTCAATTAAGGTGCTACATTACTTTAGGTGTGCGTGCAGGTTTCCTTGCGATGTTGCGTTCACCGTTATAGCAAGTGATTTTAAAATCTTTACTTTTAAAAGTTAGTATTTATTGTAATTTAATTCAGCACTTTGAATTTAAAAAGTGTATAAAGTGTAGTATACGATATTGATTGTCGTAACGAAATAAGAACTTTTAGGAAGAAATAAGATGTTTTGTAGAATATTTGTAATTTACTATTAACGACCAATTTTTGTTTTAGAAGATCCTTATCAAATGTTAATTCGACGTAAGTGCATTGTGGTGTAAGAGCGTATTAGGACCTAACTAGCGCCGTCATAAATTGTAAACTACTTTATTGATAAAGCCTCCGTATGACATTTTCGGTAACATACGAAAATGTTACTTTGTCAGGCATAAATAATCTTTTTATGACGAGAAGCGTAGGTAAAGGCTCAAGGATTTATATGCAATAAATATTTTACGACATGAATTAATATTCCGATCGTTTTCCGTGACGTTGTTTTTATGACTTATCATTTTTGTGGCAATGGTCAGCTACAGCGACGCGGGCGCAGCCTCACCGTTGAAATATTGGCCGATCTGATTATAAAACTTGAACGGTCATAAAACTAAAAACATTCTTTTATCAACTTTTATGCATTGTATAAAGAATTGAATTAATTGACTTAAGTAGAACTAAAATGTTTATTTTATTAATATACAAAATACATTTCAGACAGAATTATATTTGAATATTTTAGGTCGCTTACTGATATTATAAAAGTGAGGATTTAATAATGGTCGCCAAGGCATTTTCGCTTGCAGCGGAAACTTCTACCATAGATATAGCTATTAACGGAGGGTACATCTTTTTTCTTACAATACTTCAAAAGTTTCAGCCCATTCTTGGATTTACGTCCAGACAAGCAGACTGAAAGAACAGCGCTAATGTTTGAAATTAGTTTTATAGATAAGTGTAATAAAAGTAATTAGTATTTCAAATTACAGTTTATGCAAGCATTACGAGTATGTCTCATCGTCCATTATTATAGTTATAAAGTGTTTCATATACACAATTGGTAAAGTGGACCGCTTACACAGTTTCTTATAAACTGGCTATGTTCTTTACATATTTTGTTATTATAGCTAGCGAATAAAAGGTTATTCGACACTACCGTACCCCATCTCTGTGGGAGGCAGGCTATTCAATTATCCCGTACTCACCCGCACACTGTGTAGCTTATTCTATTAAGAATATTTGCGTTATGTGACTATAATTCTTAGTCGTATGTATGATATAACTATAACCTAATAAGGACATAGCTGAACCTTATAATCATAGATAAAAGTTTGCACTCTTGTAAGTGTAACGTTTCTGCTAGGATTTCAGTGATTCATATAAAATATTTGAATGTCTGCCAATTCTCATTATGAGAGAATACCCGCGTTTAGCAGTGGAACAATAAAAGGGTTTTTTAACATATAGATATATAACAGGTTTTTAAAATTTTTGCCATTTAATCAAATGTCTTAACAAGAATTTAAATATATTTAGTATATGGAACGATGGCTTTATTAATCAGGAATAGAAAAAAAGTTCATCAATGTGTTAAATATTTGCTATTAATTAATGTGCGTAAAGATAACCAAGTGTTTTAGGTATTCATTAACTATTGACGTTTATGTAATAGGTATGTTACATTGCATAGTATTGTTGTGCTACAGTAACGTCCTATGGAGTGTTTTATAGTATAAAAATATGTGAGACTTCAACTATAAGAATTATATATCTGTATAGGTATGAGACATGACATGACATTGAGACTCAAATTTAAAGTTTTATCGTTTTTTAATTATCGATAATGAAATATCGTAATGATAAAACAAATGTCACTTCCGTACAATAATCTGCATGTTATAGATGCCCACAAATAGGTATATGCATAATATAGCTAGGTATTATTAGCATCGATGTGCAGAAGTTTGGTGTTAATTGTTAGGTATATTACGAACGATAGATACACTTGGTAAGGTTATAATTATATGCCCGTGTTAATAGCATTTATGGGTTTTCGATTAAATCGTAACGGTTGAGCCTACAAGTTTGTGGAGGTAATCGTCAATTAACCGGCTATTTAAGACGGCGCGGGTCGGGTGTGCTGCGAAGACAACGGCTAAACTAATGCGAACTGGAAGCGCCGACTAGAGACTTGTAATTACTGCTTGCAAAATTAATGCACTGAAACTTGGATGAAATGAAACCGGAGGTTCAAGTTTGTAGCGAAGCTCTACCAACTTGCTTTCTGATGCGTCGACTGAACTTCGAAGGACTCATTTGACTTTGAAAATCAAATTAGTCTTTAGTTTTTGATGTCACATCGATCACATCAGAATTAAATTGCCTAAAGCCTCAAATATTATTTTTATATGCATCAAGCCCAAGTTTTATTCATTGCTTGCTAAGATTATTAATCCCTTATTGTATATAAGGATATTTCAAAATGTAGGTACTGTAAATTGGAGGAAACGTCGTAAACGCGTAGATATGTGCCGCTATTTGTGTAACAATAAAGTATGAACTGGCTCGGGGCCAAAGACATTCAATCGGAGCAGCGTATCTAGGTAGGTACGTGACTATTACATGATAATCATTTTAGCGGTAAATGTTTATAAGCCGCTGTGAAATATAGTTATAATTAAGAATATTTAGATATTGAATGTAACGAACCTTCGTTGAGAAGCCACGTTCGCAAACAGTGCATTTGAACGGTCGTTCCTTGGTGTGGCTGCGGTAGTGAATCTCCAGCGCAGAGTTGCAGGCGAAAGTCTTGTAACAGATGTTACAGGTCGTGTTCCCGCGCACTGCGTACAAAGAAATCCGTTATTGACCGACACCTTCACAAACAGAACTCAACATGCAATCTTTTAGTAATTTCCAAATGTACATCTGTTCTTATACAGGTTAACGTATCTATTCAGCGTGTTATCGAGCGCCCGGCCAGAAAGTTATTATTGGTTTATAAAAGTAAAGGAGACAAAGAAGGGAATGGAAACGGACGACCGGGGCGGACAAAGATCATAAGATCCCGCTATCGCATACCTGCGGGAGGGAACGCAAGTCCAAGTGGGCTGAAGGGCGATCCGCCGAGAGCTCCGAGCGCGGCCAGCGGTGTAGGCGGTGACGGCAGCGGTGAGTGCTGAGGCAGCCGTGGTGGCGTCGACAGTGCTGACAGCGCCGGGGACGACGGCGAAGCCCGTGCGCTCCGCCCGCTCTCCGAACCTGTCGCCGATGGGAGGGAAGCCGTTGTGGTGATGGTTTTTACTTCGCATTCGGACGCCGAGGCGCAGACGGAGAGCGGCGAAGTTCGACGATCCTTTAAATTAGAATCGTCGTCGAACTCCCGAGTAGCGGGCTCGCGCTCGTCCCGGCCGCTCTCATCGTCGGTTCCGCGGGAGTCCGCCCGTCGGTCGCCGGGAGTCGAAGGAGTAGGGAACAAAGAAGGTGGAGCAGGACGATATGAAGGATAATCGCTAATTTCTGGCTCGTCTTTGAATTGTAGGCAATCACTAATTTCAGTTTTTTGGCTCTGATCGTAAGAAATATTGACACGTTCGCCAGTATGCAGGCGTATATGCTGATGTAATAACGAAGGATCAGTGTACTTTTTGTGGCAAACCGGGCATTGATGTAACATCTGTGATGGTGGTTTCATACGGTGGACACCCATATGCGTCTTTAAGTTACCTTTGGTTGTAAAAGCGCGACCACATAATCTACAACGGAAGGGTCTTTCACCAGTATGAGTTCGGTAATGCATCTGTAATGCACTTTTACAAGAAAGGACGCGATGGCATACGATACATTCGTTGGGGTCAGATACTTTGTTGTCAATGTTATCTACCAATTGTTGTAATTTCGATGTTTCTGATGTTTTTGTAACTTCTATTAAACTTTCCCATGAATTGTCGTTGCTGCCCGGACGCGGTAAAAGTGAGTTGTAAAATATGGGATCGCGTACTATATCTGGTTCAAGAATATTTGGAGGTGTAGTATTATGGAAAGGGGTAAAACTTTCAGAGGAAAGACTACTTAGTGGAGATTGAGGAAATAGAGGGAAAGAAGGAAATGTACGTAGTCCCGTTGCAATTGAAATTGGTCCAGATATCGATGAATTCTTACTTGAAAGATTTTCCGGTTGATCTGGATCAGGCTTCACATGTGGACTTTCTCTGCCGATTTGTTCTTCATTGCTGTATTTGGAATCCATGCTGCCATCATCGTATGGAGATGTAGAAGGATACCGGTCTTGTTCTGTATCTTGTACGGTGTCATTTTCGTCAGGTTCACGCTTTGGCGTTATTCGATCAGTATCCTCGAAACTTGAATCGCGTTGACTTTCTTCATCTTGAGGTTCAGATTTAAATATATCTGGTGCCGATCGGGAAGGACTAGGAGCTGAAGGTTTGCTGAGATCTGCTGGTGCATCTTGTTCTTCTCGCATTGCGAAAAGTGGATGGGGCGGCAATGGCTTATCTCCGAGTGGACGAGGTGGAAGCAACTCATGGTGTGGTGGTCTGTATAATGGCAAGCTTGGCGGAAAAGGACCTGGCGCACCCGGAGGAAACTGTAGTGGATGGGGCGGCATTCCTGGTATCGGCCCTGGCGATAGTTGCGCTAATAGCGGAGGATGGTATTTATCCAAGTGTTCAGGTATTGGATTAGGATTCATCTTGACATGTGGAAATTTGGCAGTATGTCTTTGGAAATGAACTTTAAGATTTCCCTTGGTTGTAAACCGGGAGCCACAAACATTACACTTGAAAGGTCGTTCACCTGTGTGCGATCGAATGTGAATTTGCAGTGCAGAATCGCTCCCAAATACTTTTCCACAATATCGACAGCGATGCTTGAAAAACGGTTCATTTCTTCCTCCTGATTTCCCATCGTACGGAGACATTTTTCCCGATTTGCGAAAAGCAAGTTCATCAGCTAAGTTGTTTGCCAGTAAACCTTGTGACGCATTGTCAAGAACTTCTTGCGCTCGTTTTTGAAGCATTTCAAGAGTGTTTGGCTCATTCAGGGACGGCGGAGGATCGTTATTTGTAATAATTGAAGATGCTAATGAAGACGAAATGGAACTATATGGCGGATGGGACATCATAGGTGGGGATGAGGTTGGAAGTTTGGGAATGGAGATCGGTTCTGTTTTTGGTGTAAGATGCGTATGAGATGATGGCAAGCTTTGGCTAGTAGGAGGGATGGGTACAACAGGCGATGGCTCCCGCGGTGGACGAGGCGGTGACGGCGATCGAGCTGGAGTCATAGGCACGGTTGGCTCTTGTTCACTCGGTGGAGGGCTTGGTCGCTGATCATCTTTTCGTCGCGTTAATGAAAGCTGGTTTTGCAACTGACGTATTAATTGAAGTTGAAAAACTTGTTGATGTTGCAAAGTAAACAATGTGCTTTGTAAAACGGCAAGCTCATGTAAAGCGGCTTCATTATCAGCGTTATTAGCCATAGCCGTTGCTGCAAATTGTGCTACCGCCACCTTAGTGTTTTGTAAAGCTTCAAGAGTGACGTGCCCGGCTATGGGAAATGGAAGTCCGACCGGTGGTACATCGGCTTCAGGTACTTCTGCCTCTCCATCTTCAAGGCTATTGTTGTTTTCAGCATCTTGTCTATGCCTTCTCACTTGTTCTAATTGTTTGTTAGGTCCATCCATTTCTTCATCCCCAGAAACTACCATTTCTTCAGGATCAGAATGCATTCTTTCTTCCCCCATTTGAATCGCTTTCTCATCACATACTCGCTTATGATATAAAAAATCATGAAGATTTTCAAATTGTTCCTGACACCGAGGGCACATATGTGCTTCGGGTCGATCTCTCGTTACGTCCGGCATTACATTGCTTATATCTTCTTCCGAACATGATCCTGAGCTTTCACCTGTAACAAAAAATATGTATGTAATCATACTGAATGAATATATAATTTTACAACTATATGTGTGTCAAAAAGTGATGTGTAAACTACCTACCTATTTGGAATACTTATAGTTCAACTAATTAGTTGATAATTGCTTACTATACTATTTTATATTATGAAATTAACGAATGAGCTCTTAGAATATCAGCTAACTTCATAAGTTTAAATTTATCGCTATAAATGTTATGCCGCGATACCTACGCTACGTTGCGAAAGTAGGTAGGCATACTACTCATGCATACGAGGTTGTCGGCTAACCTCGCCGATATAGTTTATTGCAGATTTAGCTCAATAAACCTTATTTGTATAAAATGTACTAAATTATTACCTACATAGAAACACTTGGTTAACTATTATTATTATTATATCATCATGCCAGGTCCCTAACGGGATAGGCAGAAAGCACCGAGTGCCAAATACCTCTGTCCTTACAAGCCTGATATGGTAGCTATTAACCGGAGTTACATTAATTTTTAAATTTTATTTTGAAACGGGTTTCCTTAAGAATAATTAATTGTTGCAATATTTAAATTAAAAGCTATATGTAAGTTATGTACATGTGTATATATTATGTATATTTATATTAGAAACAGTCATCCATGCTGGCCAAGTACAAATAAGAAGACTTCATGCGCATTGATGAACGTTACTAAGAACTGTAAGTTCGGTAGATTTCCTTCATCGTCATAACAAGTGATATTTCAGTTTTTAAACGCTCATACCTTTTTCATGTTAGACTTGCAAGCCACAATTAGAAGCGCACACACCGTGCTGGCGGAAATTTAAACTACAATGAAGTCATTATTAGTAGGTGCATAACTCCAACCGCAATTCTTCTAAAAATTACTTTATTATTAACAAGTATTTATTTAAAATAAAATCAAAAAAGAAATATGTACTTGTAGAAGGTACAAATTTTAATAAACGTTTTTAACTCTCTAAAAAAGCTACAGCTACTCGATGATAGATGTCGCTAGAAGTCAAGGCCTATGAGCGTAACAAACGAGAATAGATATACATTATATCTATTTCCGTTAGTATGTAGTCATTATATACCAGAGTTTTACTTTTAATATAATAATAAATTAATTTTTAGTTTGCCTACAATTGTCGTTACGTGCCACAACTGGGCTAAGGTTTGGAGAATACTTTATCATGCTGCATTAGTGCGGAGTAGTAAGCACCGTAAAGCAGTTCATTATTTGTGCAGCATCTTCATTATGTTGTAGTGAGTAGTAGTTTTTTATATCTGATAGATCATGATTATTTATGAAACACGAAATGTGAGAAAAACCGGCACCGAGCTAATAAAAAATGTCAATAGCTTCGACTTTACAATCTTTCGATATGTTTATGAAGAACGTAGACAACAATTGCGTGCAAAAAAGTCCTAAAATGATCATTAGTTGACTTATTAGTTAGAATAGAAATGTTTTACATAGATGCAAAAGACATATTCTGACTACACGTGGGTTGCCATATATTATTTGTATGTAAGATTATTCGTGTCTTGTCGTTTTGTATAAAACAATTGTGTAGTCGTTGTAGTTATGTGGATTTACAAACTGTTGTAAAATTCCTCGGTTGCTACTGAGTAAATTATAATAGCAACGGGTTATGCCCAGTGGTACAATCCAAAATAGGTAATATTTGTATTTAGTCTACATTCTGTTTACCATTAGATATGAATAGGTACCACTCAAATTAAATTCGACTATATTTATATGCGACACATGTTGTTGATACAAAGTGATCTAACAATGGTCTAAAGCTCATACGTTCGTTTTTATAAAAAATTTACGATATACGTAGCGCAGTATTGAATTCCTTCCAATGTCTAATATTCTATTTTTAATTCGAATGTTTTTACACTTTACTTGAAATAGCGCTGTTATCATGTCAGTGACAAATTTAATCTCGATGGGCGGATCTGATGACACGCACGCATGCAACGCAAGTTTTTGTATTCAATTAATCTTACCACTTATACTAAAACCAAGATTTTGCATAATTACTAATTATTTTCATTGACTAATATTTAGCTTCAGCTTTAAAGTTGACTTTGTTAGCTAAAGCTGTATCTATGTTTGTTAAACGAGCAATTGGCAAGAAAAAACGAATTTATACAATAAATGAATAAAAGTAGCGTTAAAATTATTTGTTTAGTGGCTACGATAATAATACATTAAAAATTATTATTTATTATGTTTTCCATCATTATCAACTTGTGCCAGTTGTATTAACAAAACTATTTACATTTAGAGGTACGAAAAGCAACGGATCATGAGGAAGCATAGGTATATTTTGTCATTCGTAAAAATTGTTCGTTTTCCTTTGCTTTTTCATGTATTTTATTATTTGACCCATTTGACTTATTATAAACCAATTTTTTATATATATTTTTTATTTATAACAAATTTGGAAACTAAATCTATTTATTATATTGTTTAGTTACTTAAGTACTCTGTGCTCAAGGGCTTAGTTACTCAAGGTATTACGAATATTCATGGAAAGTAGGTACGGTAAGTAGCGGATTCCCGTTCCGGTTATTTAAAATAAATAAGTAGGTAGTGCTGATTAGCGATCTTTGAGTGTATTCTTATTCTTTAACTGCGTAACCATAATCATATTCAATATATCTATTATAAATATATTAGATATTTTATTTTCTTTATACAAAATAAAAAATCAGCTTAGAAAATTTTAGCCTTTGAAATTTTTCATTTTCAAAAGTATCGAGAACATTGACGTTTATTCTAGACCGTTACGAATTTTGTTATATAGATTTTATATTTAGATAATAAATATTATAGATCTAGGCCACATTACAATATGCGGTTAGCATGACAAAGGACGGTTGCCGTAACAGCGATAGTACAACCGCTTGCATTACACGCTACGCATGCCTACGCGATGTTCCATCTCTTTGTTATTTTATAACTCAACTGGAACGTTAATCTGGTGCATTATAGCTGTTATTTATTCATCTTTCTCTTATACCTATATGTGTAATATCAACACGTATGTTATTAATCTTTAAAATGAAATTTGAAACTGAAATAATCACGGATTAATTAAGAGTTCGTTTTGCATGCGCTATAACAATTTGAAAAGTATGCTGAAATAAATGGTCTATTTGAATAGCTCCCAAAAATAGAGTTATAAGCAATATCCAGTTATAAAATTTCCAAAATAATTCAACTCCGAGTAGTTATTGACTCAGTCGAGAGAACCGCCTGAAACAACGAGTTCTTTCAAATTTAGAAATGAATTTGACATTGTAATCTATTAACAGATATTTTATGTTTAGTTTCTGAATTATAATTCTATTCTGTGTAGTCGTCTTTTCGACCTCCTCTGTATTGTTTCGATCATTCATTAGCCAAATTTGGCATCATGAAAGGTTGATGGATTCTGGTGGTACTGATATTGGAATGAATCGAAGATTCTGTTCTTGCCTTTTTGAATATGTGAACAGCGCAAGAATTTTTAGTACGAAAGATTGTGTTTGAAAGTGTAATTTGAATAATTCATATACACGTCTAGTTGCGATACCAGGTAACGCCATGTATTACTAGGTACATTATTTAAATCATGTCCACTTATTAAAGGTAACAGTTACGTTTAGGGTAATTGAAGAAATATATTTTCGACCAACGATCCAGTCTGTCAAAGTAATTATGGAATCGTGCTCAGTTTCCAAAGGGATCAATAGGTAGGCACATATATTGCATAGTTATTGTAAGACAATACCAAAATTTGAATGCGTATTAGATAGTTAAACAATAGGGATCAATCGTATGTTATCGAATTAGAATATAGTTGCATACAATATAACATTTATTAACCTAGTAAACAAATATTTAATGTTTAAATTAGGTACACAGCCCAAACAAAACTTTTTTCGCTTTTAAGTACCAAATGAACTTTCATTAGCAGCTTCTAACATCTCTTCTTCTTCTTATGTAGATATACTTTGTTACGATCGAGCGTTGTGCATTCGAAATATAGAAGGTACAAAAATTTATTTTTGGTGCTAAGTAGGAGGGTTGTTTTATTAAATAAGACACCGCATTAAAATAAACCGTTTTACACGCTCATAAGTTGTAAGCTTTTAAAGATGAGTTGCAGCTTATGAAGCTTTATAAATATCTGCGTATTAATTTAATATAAGTAGGCGTAGGTACCCACTGTAGACTATTACTCGGGGTCATCAGAATTGTTTTACGGAACGCCCATATACCTATTGTAATCTCATATTATAAGCAAGTGTATTATAATCAGCGTGACGGAAATCTATTTGACCTTTGCTTTATGACCATCACTAATCATCTATTGTTATAATTCATGTTTCAATAGATAATAGTTGTTTTATGCGACATTCGAATATTCATTCAAATATTTAAAGTACCGGACACTATCATATAGAACACTATTAAAGCCAAGAACTGATATCAGCGAAATTTACTATACTCAAACTTGTCGTCTAATGATTTTGATTGTGGTTATGTTGAAAAAATTAATTATCTACATCATTTCATCAAATGTATGTAAGTATTTTAGAAATATTGGTACTTCGTGGATAGTTTCGGGATAAAAAGTAGCTTGGCCTGTTTATTATTATTTTTATAACGTAATAAATTAAGACTGCATATGTAACCTCCATTATCTTTATATTATACCGGATATTAAACAGAATACGCCATATCAATCAGAATATTCAAAGCCCATATCATATCAGAATATTCAAATTTTCCATATAAACCAATGCTTTTGCTTATCGGCTTCTCAACTTTCTCTAGTCTCTTAATGCGCGTATCATTTATGCCTATGATTTCTGTGGAAATTGTAAATAAAAACGTTTTGAATATTCTATTTAAAAGTAAAATTTTTGTATGCACGCGTCTAATGCCCTCCCGTTTTTCACGCGATCGGCAATGTTTGTTTGCATTAAAATGGGAGCGAAAAAGTGAACACCGCCACAAAGTATCGACGGTAATCCGAAATAATCTTGCGTTGAGGGATTAAACGTCTCGTTTGTAGCGAGATGCCGGTGCGTTTAATAGTTTGCAAGAGGAAGGATTAGTGGTGTCTGTTTGTCGCAATTTGGCAGCGGGTCCTCGTTTTGTACACGACCAGCCTCGTTTTCAAAGCCGCCGCGCGCCTTACGCACAAATGTATGTATAAAAAAAAGTTCTTGCGTTAAATCTTCAACGAGAACGGCCCGACCACAATTCAATAGCGAATGTTACTAGCGTTTCTTTGAAAACATAAAATCAAATTTCAAAATATTAAGAGCTTCTTTGAAAAACATCGATTAAAGCATTAACAGTTAATGTCGCGTTAATATATGTCGCCCAATTAATCTATTTCTGGGTGGATAGATACTAAAGAAGTATAATAAAGAACTTGATTATGAACTAAAAACTTGGTGCTCATTTATTAATTTACAGAAAGTCCATAATTTATATGTACAACAGCTTTTAATTACTATTTATCATTCAAGGTAAACGGTCGGAATATTCATAGGTACCTAGATACTAATATTTCATTTTAGTACAAAACAGAACCGGCTTTATGCCAAGTTTGAAATTATGTCCCACACTGTATAAACTCTATATGAAGAATAAAGAATATCATTAGGCAGGTATTTCAATCGTTAGTAGATAAAACGGCTCTAAAGTTTTATAGAACTGTAATAAAAAGAGTGTGACGGTCGGATTAATAAAATTTGACGGCCCGTCATTCCACTAATATAGAGCCGCTTAAGGCTTCCATGAAAATATGTTCCATAAATGAACACTGCGCACTGATATAAGGGAAATTTATTTATTCCATCTTTTTTTGGTCACAAACAATTGCGTTTAAGGCATAAATAGAGAGCTTAATGGATAAGCATACTCCATCATTATTTCATGGCATTATCGGTAGGTATACTGGGTTTACTATGCATAGCATTACACTCTAGGTTTTTCGGCTTTTTTAATTTTCTGTATTAAACAAGTTTCTTTATTATTTATATACATTATTATGTGCTATGTCAATAATTTCGATGGACTTTAATTATTTATTGTACTTATATTGTAAAGTATTTAAACATTGCATGATTTGTAACCATTTTCACAGTAAATATTTTTGAAACGGTCTTATTTATGAGAACCAATATTACTTAAAAGTAGTGGAAGTTATAAAATATATTTACAAAGAATCGATAAAAAAATAGAAAATAAATTATTCATTCTATAAAAAGTATTATCATGAATATGTAGATAAAGATTATTGGCGTTTGGGTATAAAATGTGCCTAATTTTAAAAAATTATATAAGCCTATAATGTGTAATTTGTTTATATTATATATAAAACATGGTAAAATTAAAGGTACATTTTTAAAGGAATGTACCTTAGAATATCTTTAGAAATCTCCGTTTACTTACGTTACGTTAAATTACGTCACTTGTCACTGCACTAATATATCCGCAATAAATTATTGTACTGGTAAAAGCTCTACATTCCATGTAATGCTTTTAGCCAAAGTCCTCAAAAGCTGTCCTATGAAACTTTTACACTTTAATGTATTAGTAGAATATTACAGAAAAAAGCTGAACTTTACAAATCTCTTCGAGCTTTACCTTGCAAACACTACGCAATATTATTTTAAATGGTGCAAAGATTATTATTATGGATTGTAAAGTCATTTCACTGTTATGCTTTATATTTTTACATGTCGTGTCTAATAAATTCCACTATTTTACTTGCTATTTTTAAAACTCATTGCTTTCGACAGATCAGCTGAAACGTGTCATTGCCGAGCTTTAAGTTCGCAGTAAAACTTATTTTCAATGCTAACTATAAATTTTGTAGCCCTGTTAATATCCACCTACCTCCGTGTGTTTTCTTCAAATTCTAAGAAATCAGATACAATTGAAGGATGATAATTCACTGCACTGTTTACTCACCACGTCGGAGGCGAATTTTAGTGCTCACTTTTTGGTGAATGCCAAATTTTATCGTTGCTAACTGAATCATGGTCGGTACGGATGCGAATCGAGTGATCTATGAAAATCCCGACGGGTGCACGGAATTCTTATGGCTCGAGAGGGTCACAGGTTTGTTGAGCGCCGGTGTCGTCGTGTGTGATGTGCTGTGGTGGATGTTCGAGTTGGAGTGGTAAGTACCGATGGAGACGCGGCGGACGCAGGCGGGCTTGATGCGCGGCATGGTGAGTCGCGCTGGCGGCTCAGGGCCGGCGCATGGCAGGGGTGGCGTCGAAGCGAAGAGCACTGGCCCTCGGCGGCACTGCACGCGGCACGCTCGGGATCACTCGCGGGGCCGGCTACGCGGCTCGCTCGACGTACGGACTCAGAGTGCGGAGCGGACACGGAGAGCGGCCGGCCGCACCTCTCGCCATCTGAAGCGGGACTGAGCGCGAGGCGGCGGCGGGCGGCGGGCGGCCGCGCGCGCGCGCACCAGGTATACGGTTATGACAGGGAGGCGGGGCCGCGCCCGGCTCATAAATCAAACTTCGCCCATTCGCACGCGCTCCACGGGGCTCCCTCCTCCATATTCCATATTCGGGGCGGGGCATATTTTCATAATCATAACGCCTCATATTCATAAGTGACATGTGGCCGCGGGTGGTGAGCGCGAGGCGGCGGTGGGCGGCGCTGACGCCCGCTAGATGGCGGCCGGTCGCCCCGCGAAGCCTCCCACATTCGCTAATTGAAGCTGCACTTTGTAAGTTATAATCCTTTGTTTGTCAATTTGTAGACAATTTCATATTAACAAGTTCCGTTACTTCCGACATATCACTTATATCAGTCGTTGTTAGAGCATCTCTACAGTTACACACTTACATTATATTGAGCACAAAAATAAAAGTTTCTTACAAAAGTTGTACTTTCTTAAGATGAACTCTACGTTAATAATCCATGTTTTGCGAAACTCTTCTAACTTCGACACTCGTAATAATGAATACGAATGCATAAAGTTTTAAAACAATTCTAAAAGCTCATTAAAAGGAAATACTTGGTAATAATAATACCTATTACACTTAAGCTACAAACTTAAATTATAATGTGAGTTTCGTTTAAGTCTAGTTATAAAAACAAAGCAGCCATTATTTTCTTTTTGAAAGGAAAAGGTATGATTGGTATAGTTTATAATTGTTGACCTTGACAATACTATGTATGTTTCAGAAGAAATAGTAAATTTCTGACTAATTAATAATAATATAACAATTGTTCATTTACATAATTATTAAGATACTTGTTAAGGTATGTCATTAGTAGGTACCTTCTTTATGAAATCTCAAGTTGATGCTCAACTCAAGATTACTTAGCTCTAGATACTTGGCATCTCTACAGGTCGTTCCATATAAGGAAAACTATCCTTGTGTACCATATCTACTTATGTGCTCAGACAAGCTTCTAACACCTGTTAATTCAATTTAGGTTTTATCTATAATATGTATCAATTTTATTTAGATCTATACCTTGTTATAATAGGTTTGTAGACACCTACATATATAATACAATTAATTATTGTTGACAAGTACATATATTTACGTTTGATACAAATATACGTTATATAATATTCAACAGACTATTAGAGCTTTTTGATTTTAATAACAGATTTTTTTTCGACTGTTTTATTATTGTAGGACTAGGATTGTATAGGACAAAGCATTAAGGACATAGACTACTTCGCTGACCAACTGCAGGCGTGCAGAGTTCACAAACCTAAAAACTATTAGAAGGTTTGCAGGTTTCGTTATGCCTCCCCACCCGCCCGTTATAACAAGTGGCGTTTGATATTTAAAACGCATCTAAGTCTGTATAGAGAGATGCGTGCCAGGATTCGAACCTCAGATCCCCGCGATAGGACGCTGAAATCAAAACCGGCTGTCACCGCTCTATATTGATCTTGATTATTAAATTGAAACAACTTTATTTTTTTCCAACTAACTATAATAAGATGATTTGGCAGTTCATATTAGTTACCTAATACTCTCAGCTGGTTTTGCTTCGTAAAAAATAGGCGCCGTTTACATTGGGTATCTACTTGTAAATTATAATCAAATTTTTTTATCAATTTGAATTATGTTTTACGTCGGGACAATGATTTTAATTACACATGTCAATGTTACGTATAGGTACCTACATTTATTTGAGGTAAGTATTATTTGTACTTAAATTTTGGAACGATCGATCTTTCTTCTGCAAAACGGCAGTTGTAACCGTGAGCACTTCATCACGTTAAGGTGTTGTACGTTCGAACTTCTTTCTCCGAAGTAGCAACAAATTTCTCATTGGCGTCAGAATCTCAGCATTGAGATTTTTTTTATATGTACTGTATTCAGCCAATCAGTTATAAGACTTATAAGTAATATCTGCGGTTCCTTATTTTTTAAAAATAAATAACGGTCTTCACCCTTTTAAGGATTGCATATTGAAGGTAATTGAGACAGGTATTTTTTTACTAAATAGCACATTTCACAATTATGACAAGTTCAATACATCTGGTAATATATCTTAAGTAACATAGCTAATAAATATGAAAGTATGTCATGTCAATTTCTGTATATACCATCATTTTCAAAATATATTACCATATTATTATATACCTAGCTATAATACGCAATACTTTATTGTCTGCTCATGAATGAAAAATAAAGCATCATTCTTATCATCTCTCAAAATCCATTATATTCATTTAGCCCGAAAGTAAGCCTCCATCATTGTACAGATTAATAGAACCTTCCTCATCTCTGGGGCATTCATAAAGACGTTTTCATTAAAACACGGTAGGTAGGGCAAGGCCGCTTCCGTTAATCATGCCTCGTACAATAACAGTCGTGTGTCCAATCCTGCATTGACATCCGTAACTAGATTCACTCGGGCTACCGATTTTTAGGGTTCAATACAAAAAAGCTTAAAAAGCTTCGTGTTCGTTACTAAAATATTCAGCCACTGTGACGGACGAAATTGGAACTTCTGACCGAGTTATCTTTTAAACGGACCGTAAAAATAGCTTGACCTTAGTATTTGGTTTGTCACAGAACTGCTCTGTTGGTACAGGCAATGTATATCACAATACAATTTGTAAAATTTACGCAATTACAAACCAAAAGATAATACGATCATAATAATAGAAGAAAAACATTTTAACCGTATGAAATAGCGAAAAAAAATCTGTAAGAGTAAATACGAACTATATGTTTATCTATATACCTTACGCTATTTTACGGAACCTTGGCATACAAACCTCAATCGAACTACCAAACTTTTAATTTTTGAAACAACTTTGCGCGTTCGTTATCAAAAGCGGACGCCGGGAGCCATGTCAATCGCTTTGTGTGCTTTAAATTAAATAGCTACAGCGATACGTGCGATTGCAAGCTCCCGGGGCGGGCCGAATCCAATATTAATGCGATAGAAGCAATTTGGACGAATCTGCCAGTCATCGGGCCGGAGACAACCCCGGATCGTGACTCTGTGCTAGTTTAGCTACACATATAACATTTTTTACATAACGTATACAGACACATATGGCATTGCTTGGATTGTGTTAAAACTTCAATAATGGATCTAATCAAAAACTTTGATATTGTATCTACGTTACATTTTGAAACCGACGCACATTAGTTCGACGTACTAGGCAATCAGGCGATCTACTGTCCTGCAGTTACATATCTACTCTATACTTTTACAGCCATTTTCAATACCAACTTGTGCTACTTTCTTATTCAAAAAACGTAAACAGTAGGCACTGAATAATTTTCCTTATTTGAATCTCTACTTACTGTTTTATAAATATTTTCATTTTAATAAATATTGTTAAAAACTTCAATATCATCACTTCAAAGATTCAAACATCACGTGTTTTTTGGTTATCTGTTTACTTGTAATCGTCAATACATGACGCCTTTATTAATTTCAGTACTAACGGTACCTATCTTTACATGTGCGTTACAAATTAGTAATCCTGGTGTCAACAAAAAAAATTATCATAATTGATTTTAATTCATGGCCCGATGCATTGTTTATGGAGCCGGCCGACATTCGTATAAATCAAACAATTAAATAAAGTTTTAATTACCGACGGACGGCGTGCCGTTTTTATATCGTTGTGTATGTGGCGTTGAATATTCATTGTCGCATCACTGGCTCTGTTGCGCTTCACGTTTTGTACGAATCGCGGAAAAATTATTTACATTCATTCTGTTTCCACAATCGTTACAGCATCATTTTATTCAAATACTTATATTGAGATACCCGTTTTATGGGTTGCTGTTGCATTGTTAACGATAACATAGATAAGGGTTGTTATATTAAGTATAGCAACGGTCAATTTTCGTTTCTCAGTTGGTATTTTCGTTTCACGCAACACGTGGGATATAAGGTAACAGTGTCCAAGATAGCCAAGCAAATTAGTATTGAGACAAAACACTGCATTTTTGTTGGAAAAAAATGTACATGTCTCTCACATGCCTACATAAATATAAGTTTGGCCTCACAGTAGTAAAATTCTAAATAGATAATTGGCTTGCATTATGTTGTTGCTTTTAACCTCAGTTGACTAAATAATTCCTGTTTATGATGACACCTAATCCCATATGAATTAATGTAAGTTCCCTGAACGGTAGTATCGGGAGGTGTTATTTCAGATCCATCAGGCCGGCAGTTAAACAGAAATAGACCAGTAACACAAGTCACATTCGATTTAAATACACAAATTTTTGAAAACCTCTGTTTATTCAAGCTAAAGCACGCGTCGCTCGACGTTCAGTGTGAACGCTCCCCACTCTATTATTTATTTCGTTTCGTTAAACTTTATAATGTGGACGCACATGAACGTTGGGATCGCCAAAATGTATTAACAAATCAACGTAACCAAAGAAAACAGTTCAAATCGCAATTTTTACGTCGATTTTACATTCGTTTGTTAGTAGTGAATACTTCAATTGCAAAATATACGAAGAAATTCCAAAAAAAATGCAAATGTTCAACAAGAAGGTTCGGCATTAATTTGAATGTATTCATAGAAAGCAGACGCAATCGGAGCGTTTTGCTCTGATGTATTCGCGATGGGGTAAAACGAGGGTGAAATTTTTAAATTTATCGTCAAATTTATTATGGCGATCGCATTAAATGACCGGTGGGTCGGCATGTCGGCATGAGTGGCGGGCGGGCGGCGCGGACGCGTTCATAAATTTGAATATGGAAGTGAGTTCTAATGGCGTCGCTGTTTATTTTTACTGCACCCCCAGAGCTGTACGGCCGAATGCGTCGCCGAATTTATTTCCATGCATTTTAATATCTCCCTCTGAATAGCTATTGCCATTTTCACGCGGTTTTATTGTGAACCCTACAG
This sequence comes from Agara belti belti, assembly GCA_018245935.1. NCBI lineage: Eukaryota > Metazoa > Arthropoda > Insecta > Lepidoptera > Hesperiidae > Agara > Agara belti. The sequence goes on from DWEM01000020.1 coordinate 29,462, forward strand.
GCTATACGCCGTATATAAGTTACGTTCCTTGTTTTGTAGGCGCGCTTTACGATCGAGCGCGCTGGACAATATTGGACGATGAAGCCTCGTAAGGTTTCGAGGGACACGGGCCGTAATTAGCAGCGGGTCGCCGGGACGTTTATGGAGGCGATAATAATAAGTGGGTTAGTGCCGACGGCGTCGTGTAATTTTTGTTGTTTATGAAGCGATTTTGCGTAGGAATGTTTCGGGCGAGGTGTGTCAAAATTAACTCATTACAACCGGACGTTGATTGATAGGAGGTTGTGAAAGGGCATGCATCGCGGAAACGCACGCAGCTCACGAAACTCCAGCCGCGTTCACCGACCCGCGCCGGCGGGCTTCCCTCCGCATTGACATAGCTTAGCGCCTTGTTACTGTTTACTCGCCTCGACCTCTGAAGGGTTATTGTCGCCGCTTTCGCGACAATCAGCTTTTTACTAGATTATCTGCTCGGTGTCGGTGTCGTTCAACACAATTTGCTTCCAACACTGTCCGTCAGGGTATTTGAACTTGTACAGCGAAGTTTAAATACTTACGTATTATTTTTTATTAGTAGTAGGTATATTGGTATATGGATCGAATTGTAATAAATTAATGAAGCTTGTTGAAAATTGCTGGCGTGCGTCAACATTTTTCAATCTCTTCGTTATTTTACTACAAGCAAATAAAGGTCAACTACGCAATTTTCACACACAAAATATCGAAAATAATTCACATGAGCTGTTGCACGATATTGAAGTGGAAGATTTATAAGATATCACGCGTCGTAAACATATTGAACGTGTTTATGTTTATGGCTTTAATTTCAACAACAATGAAGTATTGAATTTCAAAACAGTAAATTTAATATTTTTAAGTAATATCGTTATCAATAATACGTAGCTATATGAAACAACGCCTGATCGATTATTTATTTATTCAACAAGTGAAACAAATTCGAATTGAGGCTTTCAGTAGCGAATGATGCGGCCGATGCGTCGGTCTGGATAACTTTCGCGGTAGATTGTTGAAAGAAACTTGTGGCCACTGCGTTAAATACCGTCACACCAGCACGTCCTGGTTTGAGTAGCGTTAATTAACACGTACGAACCAGATGGTCTGGATATGTGCATATTACCGCTGACGAATAAGTGGTGAATTTATTTTAACTTTGTTTATATAGAGAACTGTATCAGGTATTAACAATTATTTATTGATTCTTTATTGTAACCTAGAGGACTACAAAGGGCGAATGAACGAATATTAGCAGTGCGTGATTTCGTAGAAATACTAAGTTCATAGTTGTAATTAAATCCTGGCAATCGTTCAACAAGCTATTTTATGTTACTTTTAATTTTATGTTAAGCAGTGTTACTCTGTTTATATCTGGTTTTTTGTTTAGTAACTAAACTGAGTTAGGACATAATTCTTACAACAGTACGGTGTATTTGTTTACTGTAATGTCAGTCACACACATCACGATCGGCCGCATGTGCCGCAAGACGCAGACGCGGACGACGGACGGCGCATAACGCAGCCGCACCGCGCGAAAGTATTATAACCGATATTCCCCAAATTACCCTTCATTCTGTAGTGTAATGCGCGGAAACATGAACTTTTCTCTTGTACACAATTTGCGTCGACCCACGTTGTAATTATTTTATTACCAGCAAAGTGATGCATCTTTTTCAATCGAACATCATTATTTATCGTTTAACTTGTAGGTACTCAGTCGTTTCAAATATAAACAGTACGAATATTCGAGAATTAATATTATGAGACCAATTTTCGTCTCTTCGGTTTGTTTGAATATACTTATTATTTAGTTAGGTTAGCTTATATGTTAATTGCTGTATGACATAAAATATGTTAAACAACATACAATAACTATGTATTAGATACACATTGAAATTGTAGTGTACGTTAAATATAAATCTCAAGTAAGGAAGTGGAGCGGCAAACGTCCTCTTGAAATATAAAAGTGTCGGGGGGCACTCAGCGGCCGGACGCTCATATTTTGTTATTTTATTTATATTAAAAGTAATGGTCTGCTCGCGGTATAATACTCTAGACGGTTTTTGCGCATTTTTCTCTTTTCTCTGTGTCGTATATTTTCACTTAAATGACAAAGGTACGCGACCCCTCTGGCCTTCGTTAGTTTGTGTATTGATGTTCCGTTGTTGTAATGAAAAGTATTCAGAAAGTGGATACATTAGGATTACGTGGATCACAATACGGGTAGTTTAAACTATTTATGGACAAACATTTAAAACTTTCATTATGAGAAATGTTACTTTCGTTTTTAAATAATTACACTATCGCAGACCAACATACTTGGTAGCATGACCTGTTATAAAGGCTGACTTAACTACCACCCTTATGCCTATCCAGGCCGTGATTCACACTCCCTCGACTGATATAATGACACAAGCTAACTTACCATCGTTATATGCTGTCATAAATTACAAATACGGACATCTTTACTATAACGTAACGTAAGGAAACGTTCGGGGTCGGTCAACTGAAAGCGATGGCGTGTTCTTGACGCGATTTCGTCCTATTGCACCGGCGATAGAGGTTAAATCTGAGTGCCGTTTAACGTCCCGGCGAGTGCGGGCTGGCAGCAATCTGCACAAGCAGAAGTGAGGTGCTGCGATGGCACGAGGCTAGTCGGACAAGGCATACTGGTGCTTCAACGGGAGGCAGGAAGGGTTACATTTGCAAGGTGGGTGGCGTCGAGGATGTGTCGCGCGGCGGTTGCGGCGGCGCTCTTCCGGGGAAGGCGCTATCTCGGGTGCAACGGGAGACCCCCCTCAGGCCACCACCCCCTCGTAAATAACGCGGGCTGGCGAGCCGGCGAAGCACCCGTGCCAGATTCTACAGCTAGAAACAGTTAAACGCTCATAATTTCGTGCTGGTTAAGCTTATCTTTGTCTCGTGTACGAAATTTCGCTTTGCCGTCCCCCTCTCGCGTTTTCGTGAACATATTTTATTTGTTGCAGTGGAACGTACTGTCGCGTCCGGGGCCAAAGTTATAATTGTCGTTCGACATACCTACCTACCGCTGCAGCTTCTGCATAAAGTTGCCCGGCGACGTTTACATTGTTCACATAACTTTGTCTGGTTAATGTTTTAAGTTTCCACACTTTACCTCATGTGAATTTTAATAAGAGCCATGCAAAATGCTTCGCATATTTGGACGTCAGATTTATTTTTGTCGAGTATAAGAGATGTTATTTAAAAATATCGGCATCTAAATCGTTAGAAAAATGTATTAGTATAAGAACTCTATATAAATACAGTTAGTGCTACGAAATGTTTATTCAACAGCCCGACGAATGTGTAGAATAAACTGGAATTGAATAGTGGTAAAGGGAGCAAAACTTTTATTTAATACTAAGTAGTATACATGTTGTAAGTGGAAACTTTCCG